>JAGGAQ010006584.1:0-11364 GCA_017657225.1 Termitomyces sp. T69sscA
GGGAATCTACTTCCTTATTGGACATTCCTCTTTGGCTGGATGGACTCACAGCCACTACTGGCAAAATCGTTGGCATATGATTTGCGGTCATGTGGCATGTGCATGACCTCTGCATGTGCTTGGATCATGTGACCATGGCCGTGACGTGACCGTGACGTGACCATAACCTGTGACCGTCCCATCAGAAATGTCACACATCGTGACACGTGGGCGTGACATGTGACATGTGACCAGTCATGTGACCTACTGTCGACTATTTTCTGTTGTCTGGCAGAGTGACTCTTTAGACTTGTTCTCTTTGGATTTCCCTCTGCCAGGTTAGTACCTTACTAGCTATTGTGACATGCATTTAATATACTTTGGATTTCTCTCTGCCAGCTGTGTGACTGAGCCACAGCCTTCAAAGGTCACCTGTCATGATCTGCTACCGACTCCCAGGACTTGGGCCTGGCCCTAGGACTCCAACCCCCTCAAACCCACCTCCATGACCATCCCAGACCTGAACCACTACTCAATCAACTCCCTTGGCAGCCCCCACCCATCACTGCCCATCACTGCCACCAGCCACCACCATCATCGACATCCCCCTAGCCATCACCACTATAACCACCACATCAGCATTGGCCCTGGCTATCACACTGCCCATGACCGCCACATCAGCGCCAGCTCCGGCTATCTCTGACACTTCTCCAACCACAGCTGCTACATCAGCACTGGCACTAGCAACACCCAGCGCTCCTCTTCAGCCCATGCCAAGACCCCCATCATGCATTACGACCACACATCACCATCAATCTGACCTCTGCGTACTATGCCCTGCTTCCGCTCACCTCCTCACCTTCTCGCTGCTACATGTCTCTGTACTCCCAAAGCAAGACCTTCTGCACTGCACAACATGTCTCAACCTCCACCACTGCCTTGTGCAATCTCTGGGTCTCATCTTGAGCCCGGTGCCATGACTTGTCACCAGGACCCAGGCCTGAACCTCAGGGCTCACTTACCACACAGTATATAAGTTGTAGAGTAGCAAGTAGTACTCTAGTCTTGATATTACTGTACTTCTTGCCTTGTTTTTTTGTGTTTTGCCTCTGTCTTGTAGTCTCGTGCATTCTGGTCTCCATTTTTCAACTTTGCTTCATTTTGTATTGTACTCGTCTCATATTGTCTCATGTCACCTCTACTCGTCTCTTACTCTAATTCCATCTCTGCTTTACTCTCTCTCTTACCTCCAACCTCTAAGTTCTCTTTTTCTTTTTTGTCTCTCGCCTCAAGTCTCAACTCCTTCTCCTTCTCCTTATCTTATCTCGACTCTTTCCCCTTTTGGCTTGTTTGATCTCCGCATTCAGTCCTTGCACTCACCCAGCCTCTACTCACTAATGCCTGGAACTTGCTTGTGCACTAGCGCTCGCTCGTTCCCTCCCCTTGTGTCAGGTTCCGCTGACCACAGGGGCTCAGTCCACTGGGCGAATACCTTACATGGTGATCACCATGTCCACAGACGCAGAGCACCGGTAGGGCGCAAGGCATAGGAGACCGAAGCAGGGCGAAGCGGTATGTAGGGGAGTGCCGGTAGCACTGGTGAGTGGGCAAGTGCCAGAGAGGGTGGAGGACAAGTGCCGGAGGTTGGCGCGAGTCCCAGGAGTACAAGAGGATGGGATGAGCAAGCGCCAGTGAGCAAGCGAGTCCTGGGGTTTAAAAAAGGTAATGGGCGTGGGGACTTAGCAAGTCCCGGGGGTGGAAACAGAGTCAGGGAAACTAAGCGGCCAAAAGGGGAAAGAGTCGAGATAAGATAAGGGGAGATGGAACAGATTAAGTTGAGAAGAGGGGTCGGGAACAGAAGAACCAAGAGAACTTAGAATAGGAAGAGAGAGGAGAGCAAAATAGAATAGGTTAGAGGACAAGGCGAGTAGAGATGAGGCAGGAGGACAATACGAGACGAGTACGATAAGGAAAAGAAGCAAGTAGAAATGATGAAACTGGGATGCACGAGAAAACAAGACAGAGACGAGAACACAGCAAAACAATATGGCGCTACGGTAATATCAAGACTAGAGTACTACTTACTACTCTACGACTTATATACTACGCAGTATGTAGAGCCCGGGGCTCAGGCCCAGGTTCCAGTGGCGGGTCACGGCGCTAGGGCTTGGAATGAGACCTGGGGGCCACGTGGGGCGGGGCAAGGTTGAGACATGTCGTGCAGTGTGGGGGTCTTGCACTGGAAATGCAGAGACACATGGTAGTGAGGCGGTGAGGAGGAAGCAGGAGCAGGGTGTGGCATGCAGAGGTTGGGTCAGCGGTGATGTGTGATTGTGATGCATGATGAGGGTCTCAGCGTGGGCTGGAGATGACAAGTGGTGCTGGCGCTGATGTGGCGGCTATGGGCAGTGTGATAGCCGAGACCGGCGCTGATGTGGTGGTCACGGCAGTGATGGCCGGGGGATGCCGCAAGTGGTGGTGGCTGTGGCGGTGATGGCCGGTGATGGCCGGTGATGGCCGGGGATGCTGCAGGTGGCGGTGGCTGGTGGCGTTGACGGGCGGTGATGGCCGGTGATGGCCGGTGATGGCCGGGGGCTGCCAAGGGAGTTGGCCAGGTAGCGGTCTGGGCCTGGGGTGGTTTTGAGAGGGTTGGAGTCCCAGGGCTGGGACTGAGTCCTGGGGGTCGGTAGCAAGTCGTGACACCTTGCACCCCTGGGACTTACACCTACCCCTGGCACTTGTCCTCCACCTCTCCCCAGCGCTCACCCCCCAGCCCAGCATTACCAGTGATTCCTCGCTCACACCCCCAGCCCTGCTTCTGTCTCCTATGCCTCACACTCTTGCTAGTACGCTGCGTCTGTGGACACCGTACACACCACAAAAGGTATTTGCCCAATGGACTGAGCCTCCATGGTCAGCAGAACCTGACGTCGCCCTTACAGTCCTGGGGTTGGAGGCAAGAAGAGCGGAGGTTTAACAGGCCAAAAGAAGAAAGAGCCAAGATAAAATAAGGGAGAGGGATAACAGAATAAGTTGAGACTGAGGCAAGAGATGAGAGAGGTAGAAGGGGAACTTGGTGACTTGAGGCAGAAGAGAATAAAGCAGAGATGGAATTTAGAGTATGAGATGAGTAGAGACAAGAGAAACAAGACAATACAAGATGAGTACGATATGAAATGAGACAGATTCGGAAAATGGAAACCAGAACACACAAAACTATGAGACAGAGACAAAACATGAAAAACAAGATGGTGAGTATGGCAATATCAAGACGAGAGTACTACTTGCTACTCTATGACTTATATACTGTATGGTAGGTAAGCCCCAGGGCTCAGGTCTGGGTCCCAGTGACAAGTTGCGGCGCTGGGGCTTGAGGTGAGACTCAGGGATTGTGCAAGGCAGTGGTGGAGGTTGAGACATGTTATGCAGTGTGGAAAGTCTTGCTTTGGGAGCGCAGAGACATGTAGTCGTGAGAAAGTGAGGAGGTGAGCAGAAGCAGAGTATGGCATGCAAAGGTCAGATCAATGGTGATGTGTGGTTGTGATGCGTGATGGAGGTCTTGGCACAGGCCAGAGAGAGCGCCAGAGGTTGCTGGTGCCAGTGCTGATGTGGTGGCTGTGGTTGAGGAAGTATCAGGAATGGCTAGGGCCACCGCTGATGTGGCGGTCACGGGTGGTGTGATAGCCGAGGCCAGCGCTGATGTGGCAGTCACAGTGGTGATGGTCAGGGGGATACTGGTGGTGGCGGTGGCTGGTGGCAATGATGGGCAGTGATGGCCAGGGGCTGCCAAGATAGCTGGTTGGGTAGCAGTCTGGGCTCGAAACAGTTGTGGAGGTGGGTTTGAGGAGGTTGGAGTCTTGGGGCTGGGGCTAAGTCCTGGAGGTCGGTAGCAGGTCATGACAATTGTCTGAAAGGTGGCTAGGCTATTGATGAGTTCAAGGAACATGATGAACAGTTCAAACAGCCCTTGGTTGGTCCAAAAGGCAGCCTTACACTTGTCTCCTTTATGAATGCACACATTGTTTTAACCCTATCAGACATCCAGTTTGGTGAAGTAACATGCCTCCCAGAGGTTATTGATGAGCTCAGAGATAAGGGGGAGGGGGTAGCAATTCTTTACTGTCATGGCATTAAGAATCTGGTAGTCCTGGACCAGCCAGAGTGAGCCATCCTTCTTTTTGATGAAGAAGACTAGAGAGGCCATTGGCAACTTAGAAGGGCAAATGCAACCAGAGTCCAGGTTCTCCTGAAGGAAAGCGTTGAGCTCATCTTGTTTCTTATGTGCTAATGGAGGGTTTGGAGTCTGGCATCAGTTCAATGGCATGGTCCCACTACTTGCACTTCAGGAGTGAGTCAAAGGAGGCCTTAGAGAACACATTTTCAAAGCTGTGGAGGTATTGGGACACCACATCCTGGAATGCCTGGGGTGGAGAGTTGGTGGCAAACACCTGGGCCAACCACTGAGAAGTGGTCTGGCTGACCTTAATGTCTTTGATGAGTAGCGGTGATAAGCCCCAGGTTATGTCAAAAGGAGTACTGATATATTTTCTGGCACAGACTTGTGGATTAAGTGGTTAGCATGCCCTATGGTCTACCTGGTGCCCTCCCAAAGTTGGGGTTTGAATCCCTGTACAAGCACTCTTAGTATTGTGTAATATTTTTCTTTTTACTTATTTTACCTTACTTTCTTGACTCCAAGGTTCCACCAACTTTATTTCTGCACCCTAGCAACTGTCATTATTCTGATGACACTGACAGTTGGTGATTTCATACCTACTTTTTGACATCTTGACATGACAGATAGCTTGATTGGCACTGCTAGGCATCTCCAAGATCTGATTGACATTTTTCTATATAAAAAATTGTTGGTTTCTGTTTACTTACTGAGTTTACTGCTTTGGCAACCTTTGGTTGCTAATGGTAACTTTGCTTACAACTTAGTATATATACTGTACTTATACACTACCAATAACAAGTTACCTTCACCCTCCATCTCTTGCGCTTGGGCTTCAGAGCTCGATTTAGTCCATCCTCAGCTTACTCTATGCCAAAGCGCCATTGTTAGTGCTTTGTTTTGCTACTGGAAGTATGCCAGTGTTCTGGTCTATTATGTGCTCCACAACTATGGCAAGCCTCTAGCACTTGATGACTATGCTAAGCACCATCTTCCCACTTCCTTATCACTGCCCTCCACTAACTTGTCTTCTGGGACCCTGCTCAGTTCTCTTCAACTAGCAAGCCCAACACTATTTCCTTTCCACCTTGTGTTTGCCTACCCCAACACTACTTGGTACAATTTCAGGCATCATCAGCGGTGGATGCAAAGTGGTTGCATAGATTTGGTCCCCAACTTCTACTGCCTCACCTGGAAATTCTAGATGATGGATGCTATAGAATCCTCCTCCCAGCTCTTTCTTTAGAGCCTTGCCACTGCTCTGGTTATCCTCATGGAGGGCCTTTCTATGGAAAAATGCCAGGAGTGGGGGGTCTAAGAGGTTGAGGTCTGCAAAGGAGAGATGGTCTGCATGGCAAGTTTGGATGTCCACATGCTCTCATGCTCTGGCTCAGTGCTCTTCCTTGACTTTGGTTTCACAGGTAGAACACCTCTGGGGGCACCAGCTCATTGTTACCTTGCCCCAGGCCCAGTCTACTTCTGGGTTGTGCTCTTGGAGCCAAGTGAAGCCAAGGATCATGTCTTGCTTGCTTAAAGTAGTGACTGCAAAGACTGTGCGTTCAGCATGAGTCTGATAGGGGAGACCTAGATCTATGACAGAGTTGATGGCATCAGCTTCATTGAGTGTTCCATCAATGTTGAACACTAAAATGGGCTTGAAAAGCAGTTGCATGGTTAGACCATGGCGTTTCACAAACTCCATGTCTAAAAATAGTTCTGTCACTCCGCTATTCAGAAGGGCAGTGACTCCACAGTTTTGTTGCATGTCCATGGTCTTGATCTATAAATTGAGGCACAGTGAGTTTACTGAGGGAGTGAAGACCACCACATACTGCTGAGGCAACTGGTGTTCTCAGGCCAGAGGACTGCGCTGATGGGGCTTAACCACTGACAGGGCTTAACTACTAACAGGGCTCAATCAGTGTGGAGGAGCATGGCTTAGAATCTGGAGGGGATATTTGTATGTCAGAGAGGACCTTGAGGTTCTTCTGTCTTAGAATGATTGGAGTGTGTATTTGCATTTTTTAATGACAGACATGTGAACCTGTTAGTACTCAGCAATGAAGGTGTACACCTCATCCGTTGCTTAACTAAAAATCCTCCTTCAGGCTTGAAAAGTGAGAACATGCACCACTCTTCTCTAAGGCCAACTTTGGTGCTGACTCATTTGGTTATGGGGCTTCAGCAGCAGCCTTTGTGGCCAGCAGTTGCAGAACTTGCTCCACAGTAGAAAGGTAGCACACCTCTAGGCTCAGCTCCAGGTTGTGTCAAAAGGGGTACTGATATAAATTTTGGCACAGGCTTGTGGACTAGTGGTTAGCATGCCTTGTGGCCTACCTGGTTTCCACTTCAAGGACTGCGGTTTGAATCCCGCACTAAGCACTTAACATATCTTGCCATTATTTTTTTGATTATTTTACCTTACTTTCTTGACCACCAAGGATTTACCAGTATTGCTGCTGCACCCTGGCAACCACCATCATTTGATGACATTGACAGGACAGTTTGTTGATTTATACCTACTTTTTGACACATTGACACAACAGACAGCTTGATTGGCACCACTAGGCATTGCCAAGGTCTGATTGACATTTTCCTATATAAAAGATTGTTGGTTATTGTTTATTTACCAAGTTCAGTACTTTAGCAACCTTTGGTCACCAATGATGACTTCGCTTACTACTTATTATATATACTGTACTTACACACTGCAAATAGGAAGTTACCTTCACTCTCCATTTCTTATGCTTGGGCTTCAGAGCTCAATTTAGTTGTCTTAAGCCTACTTTACACCAAGGTGCTGTCTTAGCACTTTGTTTCATCACTAGGAGTATGCCAGTGCTCAAGTCTTATTACGTGCCTTGCATGTATGGCAGGCCTCTAATGCTTGGCTATTATGCTAAACATTACCCTCATACATCCTTACTGCTGCTCCTTTGCTAACGTGTCTTCTAAAACCCTGCTCAGCTCTCTCCTTACTTAGCAAGCCCAATGCTAATCTCTTTTGCCTGGTGACTGTCAAGTTCTGCTGACCACAGGAGCTCAGTCCACTGGGCAAGTACCTTATGTGATGATCACTGTGTCCACAGATGCAGAGTACCAGTAGGGGCATGAAGCATAGGAGACCAAGGCAAGACAGGGGAGGTGAGTGGAGGGATTGCTGGTAATGCAGAAATAGGGGGCAAGTGCCGGGGGGGGTGGAGGGCAAGTGCCGGGGGTAGGCGTGAGTCCCAGGGAGGCAGAGGAACGGAACAAGCAAGCACTGGTGCATGAGCGAGTCCCAGAGTTCAATGAGGTGACGAGTGCAGGGACTTAGCAAGTCCTGAGAATAGAAGCAGAAGAGCGGAGACCAAATGAGCCAAAAGGGGAAAGAGTCAAGATAAGATAAGGGAAGGGGAAACAGAACAAGTCGAGATGTGGGGGTTGAGACATTTTGCATGGTGTGGAGGTCTCGCACTGGGAATGCAGAGACATGCAGCGGTTAGGCGGTGAGGAGGGGAGTGGGAGCGGGGCATGGCATGCAGAGGTTGGGTCGGCGATGATGCGTGATCATGATGCATGATGAAGGTCTTGGCACAGGCTGGGGGAGTGTCAGGTGTTGCCAGTGCTGGCGCTAATGTGGCGGTTATAGGCGGTGTGATAGCCAGGGCCAGCGCTGATGTGGCAGTCATGGTGATGATGGCCAGGGGAATGCCAAGGGTGGTGGTGGCTAGTGGCGATGATGGGCGGTGATGGCTAGGAGTTGCCAAGGTGGTGGCCAGATAGCAGTCTGGGCCCAGGGCAGTCGTGGGGGTCGTTTTGAGGGTGTTGGAGTCCTGGAGCCGGGGCTAAGTCCCAGGGGTTGGTAGCGGGTTGTGACAGTGACTGCCTACCTAGACACCACTAGGTTCAATTTCAGGCATCATCAGCAGGCAGTGCCATGCAAAGTACCCGGGCTTTTTGCATCATCAACATAGTAGTGGTGCAGGGTGATGTTGCCAAGTGGTGTCTACGTCTATAAAGATGCCCAGGAGTAAAGATCGTGCTGCAGGAGTGGCTGGAGCAGGAGCAGGCACTGAGTGCAAGAGAGCAGAGTGCCAGAGACTCACTATTAGAGTGAGGTGGTAAGCAGGATGTATCTTGAATAGCTCCCACTAAATCTCTATGAGCTGCCATTGGTCTCAGACCACCTTGTACCATGATGCAATCTGCTTATCATTCAAGTGGCCCTCAGCAAGGTTGTCAATGTACTCCATTAAGGTGGGGTGCAGACCATCCTAGAATGTGAGACACGGTTGAAGGCCATCTAGGTAGGCTGCTTGCTCAACTAATGCTCAAAAGGAGTGAATGTACTCATCCAAAATTTGCTTTTCCTGCCCATACTGCTCTCTGTTGCACAGCACTGGTGCAGTAGGCTTGGCAGGATCAATTGAGAAAAACTCTGCCTGAAAATCCTTTTCAAAGGCAGCCCAGTCTGTAAAGCTTTCAACACCTCCAAGACATTGGAGCACACATAGTGCGTAAGTGGAGGCTCATTCAGCCTTCATGTAAGACAGCACCCAAGCTATCTTCAATGTGTCAGAGTTGAAGGCATCTCCACTGAGGTGAATGTAAATGAGACAAGATTGCAGGAAACACTCTTCAGAGGTGCAGTTGCCATCATACATGTCTGGGAGTGCCAGACATGGTATCTGGATCCAAGGACCTGCTAAAGTTGCTAGAGCTACTGGAGGAATTGCTGGAGCTGCTGGAGAAGGCTCTGCCACTAGAAGTGGTGCAGTAATAGGAGGTAGGTGCTTGAGCAGTGCCTGAAGGGACTGGGAGATATGATTGGTGGTTTGGCAGAGAGTGGAGAGTTCAGTCATGTGGTGGGTGAGGGAAGCTTGGATCAGTTGCACCTGCATCTCTAAGCGTAGCAAGCAAGTTCAGGCCTCATCCTAAGGAGCCAGATCATTCAGAGGGGTGTCTGGATTGGCAAGCTGAGACATAGAGTTCTGTAGGTGTTTAAGCCTGATGGAGAAGCAACAAATAGGGGCCTGGAAAGTCTTGGCAGGCTATGAGGAGCTTCTAGACCAGAGTTAAAAGACTTGTTCTGCTGTAAAGACAATCTCTGGGAGTTGTGGCTCAATCACACAACTAGCAAAGAGAAATCCAAAGTTATATTAGGCATGATGATTAATGATACAATGGTAATTAATCACCTAGCAGAGAGAAATCCAAAGAGAACAAATTTAAAGACCCTTGCTGCTCAGTGCAGTGCATCAATGGATAGCAGAGGCATGAGAACAACTGTACAGGTGGCCAGAGCTAACCTTAATCTTGAATAATGCTCAAACAGGGAGTGCAGGAAGTTCTAGGGGTTTTCTGGGGAAAAAAATGACCTCCAGAGATCTCTGAGGTCTGGAATAAGCCCCAGGGGTTTTGGGGTTCCAGAGGTCCTGGGGAGTGGCATAGGAGGTGGGCTGGGCATAGTGAAGTGCTGAAAATGGAAGTTCCCTGATAGTTCTCTTTGGATTTCTCTCTCACCAGGTAATCAACTACTATTGTATTGTTAATTATTGTTTCTAATATAACTTTGGATTCCTCTCTGCCAGTTGTGTAATTAAGCTGCAACTCTCAGAGGTTGCCCTTATATACACCAACCATAGACTATATACTTGCAGCCATTGAAGGCTGATACTATGTGCATGATATAAATATGGATTGTCTAGAATATGGATGATGTGTAAGTCACAGTCAGTTCTTATTGAACTACTGTCTTCTGGTGAATTTCCTAACATGCTACTGTACATCATCATTGATCCTTGGCCACCAAAAGCATTCTTGTATTAGCATATTGGTTGCATAATAGGTCATCATGGGTTGCCTTGAGCATGTACAATCTTCTGTCAATATTGATAACAAGCTTGTGTCACTACTTCAAGTATTGCTTATACAGTCTACTTTCTTGGCATAGGAGAAATGTTTTGCAAACCTCTTGAATTTATCTATGTCCCATCCTGTCAGGTCCCTATGCTCCATTCCTGGGTCTTGTAGCCATTTTCTGACAAGTGGCAATAGATTATCCCAGTCTTCACCTTCACTACCTTTCTGATGGTCTAGATAAGTCTGAGTGTACTCTTCTCCTTCCTCTTTAGAGTCTTCTGGTAGCAATGGCCTAGATAAAGCTAATACAGCTACTGAGCCTATATTGCTACCAGTTGAATAGTTTCTAGTGGCCATCCTTAACTCTTCTTCTACCATGCTGCATGAGCAACATTCTCAAGAGTCTGTTCCAACCTCATGTTCTGAACCAAGTAATGGACCTCAATCTGATTCCAAAGCCTTCCCCTCTTCAGTGAAGCAGCAATGATCTCCTGTCTGAGTCCCCTTGGAATGACTGGAAGAGTCTGACAAAAATCTCCTCCAAAGACCATAGTGATTCCACCAAAGGGTATGTCTTTATCCAGGATAAACCTAAAAGCACAGTCCACAGAGTCTATAGCATTCTTGTGCTGCATTGGAACTTCATCCCAGATGATGAGTTTGGTGTGGTGTATGAGCTCAGCCAGTTGTGTGCTTTTCTTGATGTTGGCAATAGAGATGTCCAAAGCAGGTATAGGGATCTTGAACCTAGAATGAGCAGTCCTACCACCCTCCAGCAACAATGCAGCAATCCCAGATGATGCCACACACAGTGCAACATCTCCATTAGAACAGACAGCAGAAGCCAGAGTATTGCAGACAAAGGTCCACCTGCACTGTGAATGAAGATCATCTTGCCCAAGCTGTTCTCCACTGAATCCATGACAGCATTGAAAGTCTCCATCTGTTCAGCATTGAACTTGGCCTTGTTTTCCTCTACCCTCCTTTCCAACTCCTCAACATTGTAGCTGGTCTCTTCATACAAAAGTCTGTTTCCTGAACATGATTCATTAGCATTCAGGTCAACAGCCTATACAAATCAATTACCTGGGATCACATTCCAAACTTGTTGAGGTTCAGGCATGTTAGGAAAGTCATGAAGAGTTTTGCCAGAATATGTCAAAGTCTCATTGATGAGATAAAGGCCATAGTCATAGATCTCTTCATCTGCAAAGTCTCTATCCCTGTACTGCTGTATATGCTGTAGCCTGTGTCAAAGATCATCACAGATAGATCACTTAAAGTCATTCTATAGAGCCTCAGGAGTGGCAGGAGCACAGTAGAGCAGGATAGTGCAGAAGAGCAGTCTGAGAGCTGATCCTGGTTGG
>JAGGAQ010006585.1:0-11327 GCA_017657225.1 Termitomyces sp. T69sscA
CTACTCATCTCATATCTCTCAATCTAACTCTGCTTTCTCTCTCTCTCTTTGCCTCAAGTTTCTAAATCTCTTGCTTTCCCCAGAATCCCTGGAGCTTGCTCTAGGCCTCCAAAAACATCCTGCACTTCCTGTTTGAGCATTGTTCAAGGTTAAGGTGAGCTCTGGTCATCCTGTACAGTTGTTCTAACACCTCTGCCACCTGCTGATGCACTGCACTAGGCAGTGGAGAATCTTAGACTTGTTCTCTTTGGATCCTCTCTGCCAAGTGATTAGTTACCATTGTATTGTTAATTATTGTTCCTAATATAACTTTGGATTCTCCTCTGCCAGTTGTGTGACTAAGCTGCAACTTTCAAAGGTCACCTTTAGAGCATCAGTCATCTTGATCTCCACATCCAGGCATAGTTAGTTTGTGGATGGAGCAGACACTACAGCATATTAGCATAGTAGTCATCTTTCTCAGGCCAGAGGGCCACATAAGTGGATTGTTGAAGCCAGAGGGGAATTTTGTATATTTGGAGGGGTGCTTATGGATCCAGTCTCAGACTGGTCAATAAAGAGATCTGTATTAGCATTCTCTATAGACAGACATGCAGTCTGGTTAGCATCAAGCAACAGAAGCATACTCTCCACCTGTTTCTCAACTGAAAATCCTGCTTCAGGACTAGAGCAGAGGCATATTTGCAGTCTTCCTCTAGAGTTGGTGCATCAGGTGAGGGATCTCCAACAGCATCCTTAGCAGCTCAAAGAGGAGCTCTTCCTACTTTGTGGCTGAGAAGTAGCATACCTCCATACCCAGTGTACAGTGCTGAGAAAAGTGCCCCAGGCAATGCCAGCACAGCAAAGATAGTGGTTTGGGCTGCCAAGAGGCATCTATGTCTATTGGAACACTTGAATGCAAGGAGTGCATCACTGAGTGCACCAAAGATGCACAAACTAGCATTGGGAATGGTGAGAAGAATTGCTGGGGTGTTGCATGTGCTGGCCAATGGGCTACCTGAGCCTGGCACAGTGCACACTTGATCTCCATAGGCTGCTACTGATCCCAGGCCACCTTGTACTAGGTGGCAATCCTTTTATTGTCTGGGAACCTTTTGCCAGGTTATCAATGCACTCCATCAAGGTGGGGTAGAGGCTATTCCAAGAAGTGAAGCAGAGCTGTAGGCCATCTAGGTAGTCCGCTTGCTTGACTAGTGCCTGAAAGGAGTTGATGTACTCATTCAAGGTCCATTTCCTCTGCTCATATTTGTCTCAGTTTCTAGAAGGATAGCACAGCTGTTTTTGCAGAGTTGATTGAGAAGAAGTCAACCCAGAAGTCACTTTCAAAGGTGGCCCAGCTGGTGAAGCTGCTGACCCTTCCAGGGCATTAAAAAACACATAACACATAGGTGGAGGCCTGCCTGGCCTTTATATATAACAGCACCCATGCAATTTGTGGCATGTCAGAGTCAAAGGCATCTCTACTAAGGTGGATGTAGATGAGGTACAACTGTAAGAAGCATTCTCCAGTGGCATGATCACTGTCATACACATCAGAGAAAGCAGAACAGGAAATCTGGGCTTGTTAAGAGGTGCATTAGACTGGAGCTCCTGCTGGAGTTGTGTGGTATGGCTCCAGCTCTGGGACTTCTGCTGAGCAGGGTGCCAGAGGTAGGCACTCCAAGAGTGCCTGAAGGGATTGGGATATAGTGTCTGTTGTTTAGTGGAGAGTGGAGAGTTTGGTGATGTGATGGGTAAGGAAAGCTTGAGTAAGTTGCATCTGAGCCTCTAGGTGTAGCAAGTGAGTCCAGGCTTTGTTCTGAGGGGCTAGAACATCTGAGGGAGCCTTTGAACTGGCCAGCCAAGACATAGGAGCAATACAGTGGGTAAATAGTGGAGAAGCAACAAATAGGGGCCACAAAAATGCAGGCAGGCTATAGGGGGCTTTTATACAAGAGTTAAGAAACTTGTTCTGCTTTGAGGGTGACTTCCAGAGGCTGCAGCACAACAATGCAACTGGCAGAGGGGAATCCAAAGTTATATTAGAAGTGGTAACAACAGTACAGTAGTAACTAATCACCTGGCAGAAGGGAATCCAAAGAGAACAAGTTTAAGAATCTCCACTGCTTGGTATAGTGCATCAGCAGACAGCAGAGGCATGAAAACAACTGTACAGGAGGATTAAAGCTAGCTTTACCCTTTGATGATGCCAAATGGGAAGTGCAGGATCTTCCAGAGGTTGCTTAAAAAGGAAATAACCTCTGGAGATCTCAAAAGGTCTAGAATGAGCCCTGATGGTCCTGGAGAATGGCGCAGAGGAGCAGAGCAAGATGGATGTTGATGTAAAACAAAATGGAGGTTCTCTGACAACTATATCACTTATAGGGTGATTTATCTCTTCCTGTGGAGTCTGAATTGTTGAAAAATCTTCTGGTGTCAAAGTGTGTTATCCAATAAATATCATCTCTTATATTTGTGTTCATCACTTTTGGATTTTTTGAATTAGGATCTATGGTGACAAGTGTTGTGGGACTTTATAGATGGACAATAGTCCATACCTTGACAAGGGAAAACAAGTTGATGGTCATAATCCAGTATGAAACTATTCCCTTGTTTTGTTAGAAAACTTGGTACACATTGCACAGATGTTGATGACATTAACATGGGGTCCAAGAAGGTTTCTAGCTGTTTGAATAACGTTTGGTGTATGTGCTGAAGTTAGAGAACCTTCTAGCAAGCCAAGGCATCATTAAGCAATCCTGGCAGCTGAACACCTATACCTCACTCAAACTGATGAACTATATGATCTTGGCAACCTTTCCAGTATATCTCATACTTGTATATAATCAGCTCCTTTGTAGCATAACAATGAATATAACACATCTTTTTAATATTCCAACTGCTGATGATTGATCATCTTTGGATTTTCCTGACAATGTATCTGTCAAATGACACTAAATATAGTATCTGCTTTCTGATTTCTTCAATCCTTGTTCAGAATTGAAAAAGGTAGGGCCTAAGCTTAAATAGAAAAACCACTCACTAAGTGTATCTATTGTCAGTGAAAGTCTTTTCCTAACTCATGTCCGTTTTTTACCTAGAGGTGAGTGGTCAAAGTGGAAGTTCTGTACTAAACTGATACACTTCCTGCCACATCTCTCAGTTTCTGATGTGACCTGTTAGTCACAACTGTTTAAATTCCTTCATTGGTCATGTGAAAACTATGTTTTAATTGCTATGAAACTCCAAGGCTTCCCATTGTGGGAAAAATTGAATGGATAATGTGAGAGTTGAACTCATGCCTTCACGCAATACTAAATGAAAATGCGAAGCGTACACACTACCAACTGTGCCAAATGCCCAGTGACAATTGTTGCACTGGTATGGTGTTAGATGAGTCAATAATGTTGAGAGGGAAGACAAAAACTCTGAGGAAAACACCTGGAACAACTAATTCTTGGACTTGAAGCCCAGCTGCCTTGCAATGTTCAACATGAGGTACAAAGTGAATCATAATACCTACAGGACACAAGGAATGTTGGCAAAAGACAAAAATAGTTGACTGCTTATGAGGATGAGATTGTCAAGATTAAATCAATCACGGCAACTGCCCTCATGCCGGTGCTCAGCTATCTCAGTCTAGTCTTGGTTATGTGCTGTCACGTCCTAGTATTCTTCATCAGAATCATCCATGCCATCAAACACAACTTCTTCAGCATCTTGGTCCTCGATGATGTTAGCACCAAGGCAATTTCCATCCTTCATTCCTGCTCAATCATATGACAATTTTGCTCCCCAATAAGGCTTCGTGTGCCAGACAGCATCAAGGTATTTGCCATGTTGTGAATGCTCTGTCAACATATCCTTGTGTGCTAGAAAATTAGAGTAAGAAACTTCACCAATGACATTGTACACCTTTTTTGAGCATCCCGTGATGGATATTTCATAACATGGGTAAGAATGAGCTTGAGGCATTTTCCGCAATGTTTGCTGGAGTTCGAGGAAGAAAGTTTCAACTAGAGCATGTGATCCAGGATCTTTTGGGCAAAACTTGAAGTTGCTTTTGAAAGAAGTGGTGAGACTGTTTTCCCCCTTTCCTTTTGCTTTTGACTCTTGCATGCTCTCCTGTTCTGGTTGCTGAGATGCTAGGACTTCCAGATCCATTGCAATAGTAATATATGGGTGTTCTTCATGCCCCTGTTTTTGGCTGAAGAATTGAAAAGTCTTTTGAACGTTGATAAAAGTGAATGCATTGTTGACCCTGTTTTTTACTTGAATGAAGATGGTGGTCATACTCCATTTGTCGGGTTTGTCGTTGTTGTGATGGTGGGGAATCCACACAGGAATAAGAAGGCCTGCTTGGTTCATATTCCTAGAGCCTTGGATTGCTGCAGCCCTGACGAAAAGCAGGCAGGTGCCCTCATTGGTAATTGTAGACTTGTCTCCTGCCTTAAAGAACTGCATAAAATGAACAAAACCATCTTTGAACGCTTCTTCAAGCGTCTTTCCTGGTAAGTTTCTTGGCCGTGCTTCAAGGACTATTTCAATGTACTCCTCCAAAACAAGAGCATGGAGAAAATCAACCATAGGTATCATTTTGCTAAATGAGACCTTGTCATTAACAACCTGATAGTCATGTGTAAAAGAAGGGTTCTTCAAGATCAAGATGTCATGAGCCAGAGTACAGAGCATTCTCGCAATCAAGTCCCCACTGTGTCCCTTATCTATCAACCCTCTCTCTGACAATGCTAAGATGGCAGATGGTATGTTAGTCTTGTATATTTGAATGATCTTCTTGATTATATCTTCTGTCTCTGCCCATGGTATGTTTTGATGTGCATCTGATGCTTTTGTCTGGCATTTTTTGAATATTGCACGGGCAGCCGCTTCTGCCAAGAATGGTTTAGATGGGTATCCACCACAGAGATACTGTCAATGTTGTGGAACGGAGAAGAGTGCCCAGAACCAGTAAAACAAAACCTAGGTTAGAGCAAAGGAGGAAAAACCAGGCATCTAGATGGCTTACAAGGGCCAGCCAAATCGAACCATAAACTTCAATGAACATATTTGCTTAGAGGAGTGTGAGCCTTTGGTCACAAGAATTGGGTTCTTACAAGTGTCAAAAGGAAGTTCAACAAAAGGAGTGTTCATATTATCATCACTTTCTTGGGATTTGTTCAATTGGGGGCGGGAAGACCAGGAAGTATGTATACACAGGGTGGAGTCAGACAGTCTTGAATATGTTGACAGGAATAATGCAAAAACTGGTGTGCTCATCATGTATGTGAGGGCCTTGCATAAACACTGATAAGCTGTACGTTTTGGTACATGAGCTTTTACTGTGGTCTTGGTGAGGTGATGGGCTTCATCAAAATAGAACATGATAGCAGGTTCAGAAACAGTCCTTGCAGGTTTGATTTTCTTTGAGACAGGAATAACAAATTTCCGCACTGGAAACAATATCAGCATGGATTCCTTGCCACTGATGATACCCACAAACCTTGAACTTGGATAGTGTTAAATTGGATGCTTTCATCTAGAATGTTTTCCAGCCCTTTCAATAGAAGACTCATGTCAATTGCTGTGGTGTACATTGCAATGCATTCCTTGCTCTGAGAAAGACCAATATGGTCCTGCCATTTTGCAGCAAGTAGTTCGGTCCCACACCCTGATGCAATCTGGAGATTGATCCATTCACTGGCAAAGGAGATGACCTTCAGTAAGAACAGCAGATAACGGTGCTGTACATATAGTGCAGGTTTGAATTTGAATCCACAGAAAAAGTTGACTAGTGATGATCCATTTGCAATATCACCAGGTGGGAAGCCTGCGTCATGAGGTCAGAGTTGATACATCATACAAAGCAATCAAAGCACCTGATTTGTCTTTGTCTGGTCTCAGGATTATTGGAATCGCAAAAACTGACCTAGAGAGCTTGTCCACTAGCCAAGATTTACCAGTACTGGATCCCTGAATTATGGGACAGAAATTCCCATAGGGTTTCTTGGAGGATTTGATGTACATATCATTCATGGCTTCTCGTAACAGATCGTTGCTATTGCCTATGTAGTTTGTCTTCCAAGCATCTCGTACTGCAGTTGATACTTCTGAGAGCATTTCTTCTGAGTATGCAGCAATGAGAGAAGAATTGTCATGGACGCTCACCAAGTGTTGGAACATATACTTCATGAGGAAGTTTCTTGTCTTCCGTTGTGACTGTTGAGAAGGGAGTGAGGAGAGACTGGCACACAACAGAAAGGACAAACTGTAAGCAATTAACTGCTGCATTGCAAGACGTGCTCACAGCTTCCCTGGTGTACTTTTGCAGTCCAGGTCGAGCAAACTGAGAAACACCAAACAATGACCTTGAATAACTGGTATGTCATCTCTGCCAGTGATGAGTTGAGCGAGTTCTTTGAAGATTGGCATATAACAAGCTTCCACTTCTTGTGAAGGTGCTCCAGAAGAAACCAAGGAACACAACTGCTGGTACGTCTGACCCGCTCTAGCTCGACATAATAGCTGTTCAACAGCCTCGACTAGGAATGCTGCCAGCGGGTCAGATTCCTGCCTGTGTTTGGTTGGTCCTTGGTGTTTGAGTGACAGTCTGTGCTTGCCAGACATGTGGCAGTGCAATGTGAGTATTATCATAAAGTTGCCAAATTCTTATATACTATGAGAATGAAAGCACATCAAGTTGAGTCTTCTTCTCATTTATCAAATCTTATCAAATAGATTGCCATTTGATTGCCGATGCATACCCTGAACGCAACAACATAATTTTGGTGCTGATAGATCTTAATTCTGCGTTTGATTCACCACACCAGATAGATGGACATGAGGTATTGAATGCACCCAGCTATTCATATTATCTGCTAACAAGTCATAAATTACCACATGTATGCATGTGGACACAATGAGAGGGCTCTCATGATTACGAGCCCTTAATTTCATCCAGGGAAAGACATACCTGAATACCATTTCGCCTATTCCAAAACTATTGATATATGGGCTGTTGGACCAGTCTGCATGATTAGTCTATGGGAATAGGCTCCAATTTTCGCTGATATTTATGTTGGATATATATATTCACTTGGCACTGAGAGATAAAAAACTGTTTTGTGTGAAATCAAAGCTGCTGGAGATGGCCTCTCAGAACAGATAACTGGGGAAGCCCTTCCACTGAGTAGGGATTCCAATGTACCTTGTAGCCTGTCACTCGGCCGTTTGGGTGAAACATGAGGAATAAAGCTTTTGGATTGGCTCTTGAGAGTTCTTTAGGCCTTCATGCATATTCAGCCTAGGTGTGCTAGCCAGGCAAAACATCGATCAATTTGTAATAAAGTATTTTCTGTTCCCATCTTGTTTGCAGTGCGCAGCATCAAGAATGAGTTATGATATACTGCCTACATCCTTGGTGGATAATCAATGCCGTACATCCAGCTGAATCAACACATTTCAATAGCACTACAAACATTCTTACATACCTTTTGTTTCCCCATCGTCCCAACCTATCATTAGTAGTCTTGTTTGAAGGTAAAACGAAGCAACAAGAGAGGAAATCAATCATATGGTCCGTTCCCATTGACCATATGCCCTGGAGAGCCAATGGAACTGGCAGTGACAGCCGCATTGAGTCCACACCAATATTCAAATATGAACGTCCAAAGTCATACACCTGATTATCTTGATACCATTGCACTTGAAACCATTGGGCAATGTCCAGATCGCAATCAAGAAACAAACGCTCTCTTACCTTCATCTTCTTCAAAACAGTCAGCTCCCTGACTCATTCAATTGGTCTTTATAGATTAGCGTGGCTTTTTGGCACTGTGAAGAGGAAACTACACTGAGCTCTTCACACTCTGCAGCAGTACTTGAAGAGTTGTGAGGATGCCAATTCCAGGAGGGATTCCTAGCAAAGGGGGTACCATTATACATGCACCATAGCAGCAAGAGGAAGTGGGCAAGGAAGGAGGCGCACAGGTTTAGAGGTTTTAAAAAGCCATAATTGCATACCTTGACAACTGGTAAACAATGACTTCCTTCATTGTGCTATAGCTGGGAAGAGTGGGTTGCACAGAACAGAGAGAGGGCTTTGAGTCAGTGTAAGCTCCAGTATGTGTTGGTGTTTATTCATTGATATGGCTGTCTTAAAGTAAGACAGCCAAAAAAGAGTAAAAAGAATGAGAAAAGTCCTAACCTGAAAAAACAACTGAAAACTGTAAGTTGCCAGAGTAAGCCAAAAACGGTAGGCAAGGGACATACCAAAAAGACCAATAACACACCATGAGAGCAATGGACAAGCCATGCCAGGCCTGCCATCACCAAGTGATGGGCTGCTGATTTCTGGAGTAGTGGCTGTGCAATCTGATGAGCAGATCTTGATGGCCAATCGCTGATTTCTGGAAGGTGGCTGTGCTGATTAGATGTCAGCCATCACCGATCACATCATTTGATCATCCAATCAATCAGTCCATCAAACCTTTGACAATATCAGCTCAACGCACCTCTTCCCTTGACCCTTTCATTCCTTGTCCTCATACACAGACCCTACTCTTGCACAACAATGTCCCCAATGAACAATGTCCCCAATGCCTAATGACTGCGGAGATGGAAGGACGAAAGACAGAAAGGCTGAAACCAGGCTGGAGGGATGGTTTTAGCCAGAGAAAGGCTAAATCATTCCTCCAGGAGGGTCTGGACATGCCAAGGTGGCAGTGGCACCCTGGGTACACAAGGAAAGCGGCAGAATCACACAAACCATGCCTGGTCCATGCGCATCACCGGGAGGTATAAAAGGAGGATATATCTGGGGATGTCGGGCAAGCAACTAGCTTGCCACGGCACGGGATCCCCAGTGAGCAGATTCTTAGGCTCAGGAGCAGTGGTTGTCTTCCTAGGAATAGATTAGTTGTCATTTGGAATTGAATTCGGTTTGATTATATTCCACTTAGTGTGAATAAGAGCCAGTTCAAAGCAAATAAACTATATACTATTTCATTAACTGCAAGTGTGCACAAGTGCAACTGAGCCCAACGCAACTAAGCAAATAGATTTATCTTGATCTAATCACTTAATCTTATCAATAAGATTGAAATAAATCCTATTTCACATCATCATTCTAGAGACGTGGATTGCGCACTCATCGATCACTGCTTGTTGTGAAACCAGACATGTTGTGATGCTACTTGGAAATGTGCCGCCTACGCCCTCAAGTGTGCCTATCCCACCTACAGCGCAAAGCGGGGGGTTACACAGCCTGCCGGTGTTCAGACCGCCCCCCATGGCGAATGCTAATGCTATGCGCCCTGGGGCGACGTGGACGCCTGCACCTGGGCTGAGGACGCACACGCCGTCTTTAGCTGCGTCTCTGTCTGTGCCAAGTGCGCCGAGTACGCCGGGGTATCCGACGTTCCCGCCTACCTCTGGATCAAGTGGTAATGGGAACGCAGCTGCAACTGGGCCGCCACCGAAGAGGGTGGTTGGTGCGCCGAAAAAGGATGATCGAGTTGAAGTAGACATGGGAACATGTGCATGTACTGTATGTTATCTGGAATGGTGTACTGGAACAAGTGAAGCCTTTCTTTTTTTTCTTTCTTACAAGTTTTTGGCTTGTTGTTCGTACCATACTTTGGACGGTACCCGAACGGGATCAAAGACGAGGAAAGTAATAACTGAGAATGATGCTGCCAAGCATCATACCTCATACTGGATGCCCGTTTTTCGGTTTATCTAGAAAGTTTCACGCAATAATCAACGCATGCAGTAAACGGCGGATTTAGTTGACAGGTTGGGAATGATGACTTGCGGACACATAGGTGATGTCTACTTGCATATCATGGTGCCATGTGGTGCGCACGCGTTTGAAACTGGATTCATCCGCGAGAGCCTTGACCATTGAGCCAGGATATCGGAATTCAATGTCAAACTACAATCATACACAAGGCTCAGATGTGGTGGATGAAGTGGAGACAATCAAAGCAAAGTACCTGATGTATCTTGAAAGAGGAAACAATGGCATTTTCTAGATCAACTCTTGGAAAACAGCTCACTCCGACTTGACTCACCTCGTTTTCCGATGCGCGATTGAAAATGATGAAATTAGATTGTGACTATAATCACGCGCAAGGGGGAGATTCATGACGCGGGGGACGAATTACAGACATCGAGCACCACGCGAGGCAACAACATGTCGAAGGAAAGGATGGCGTCAATAGATCAGCGCCAACCCCTCGACTGATCCAATTTGACTCACTTTGTTTTCCATGGCGCGATTGGAAATAACGAGGGGTGGCATGCCACCCCTGGAAAATATTACCATTGTCCACTGTCGAGGGCTTCTGTTGCCGTAACTGTGCACATGTTGTACCTAAATACACGCGTCACAGGCGGCAAGTCGCGCACCAATTACGGAAGACTTGGCATAACAGGAACTTGATCCTGGTACAGGAAGGCGTGCAGGCCGTCGTAGAAACTTGCTGAACGTCAGAGCCCAGGACATACTTTAGTGGATTTCACTGCGATTGGAAATGATAATGAGAGGGTCGGTATGCCATTCTTGAAAGAGATTACCATTGTCCACCCGATTTGGGGCTGCCAAAGGCTACTATCGCCGGAAACATGCACATATCTTGCCAGACATCAAGTCCTGCGCTGATTATGTGCTGATTATGAATGATAGGAACGAGTTTCCGGTACTGGAAGTCATGCGGTTGTAGATTTACCTCCTGCTCAAAAGCCCAGGATATCTAGAACTTGGTTGCTACTTGAGGCATATTCATAACCTTGAACCTCTCCGCATTAACCCCAGTTTCGTCCGAAAAGTACACAGCAGTCAGAAAATCCATTGTCGCGGGGTCGAGTCATGATATATTTGAGGTATGACTCAAACCACGCAGTAATCTACGAAATGAGGCAAAGTACCACGTACCAGGTACCGATATCTCTTGAAAGAGCGAACAATGGCAATGTGGATCAGCTGTTGAAAATATTGGGACCCTCGATCCGGACCTGACTCACATTTCATGCGACAAACGGAGACATTGATATGTACTTCTGGAAAGATCTCCCATTGTTCTGGCCAATCTGGAACTGTTGAAGGCACATGCCTGCCTGCGTACGCACATCAGATGCTGCGATAATTATTGAGCGTAACTGTCACCACATTACAGGATCGAACAGGAGGACCTGCGGCAAGTTGAGGAGGTACATGACTTCACGGATGCCTATCCTCGATCAAGTTTTCCCAAGTTTTGCAGTATAGCAGAATTCCTCGTATGTATGTGACTGTCAAGGAACCACTGGAACTCGAACGGACGCGTGACGAAGGGACCAAGATGACAGTT
>JAGGAQ010006586.1:0-11313 GCA_017657225.1 Termitomyces sp. T69sscA
ATAGACACAAAAGTACAATTATATCTATATTGACTAAAGACACATGTAGAAAAACTGTGTACACCCTTGTCATCTTCCTTTGATTTCACTACTTTCACTTTGCTACTTCTGCTCTCTTGAAATATATATGGGAGCATGTGCTGTGCAATCACATGCCCAGATTCAGGCTAGACTCCTGGCTGAAAAGCTGCAGGAGTTGACATTTAGCATTTTTGGAGCTTCTGTGCACAACAGGCATCAACATTGCTCAGCAGCACTTTGCCAGACTCTCACTCCATGTGAGTGGAAGCCATCCTCAGCATGTCACCATAGAAATGGTAGATGCTACATCAAGGGCAGTAGGGCATCTCACTTCCTGTACTGCCCTTTCACTCAACTTAGCTTGGTCACAGCACAGGTGAGAGTTTCCTTGCTCTCTCCCTGCTTTGTTCTCATTGTGTCTCACTAATCCAACAGCATGAAGTAGCATCTTGTCATTATATTTATTTTTCACTGAAAACACACTACTCCATCAAGTCAGACACCTACAATTATGTATTGAATGAATTCAACACATCTTTCACTGCAATTTCTCAAGCCTTGATTTATATTGCTATATATTCCTGCTAGGCTCCAAATCTTGCACTGCATTCTATCTTTTGTGTATTATAATTCTTGTATCTTGTCCTAGTTTTTCTCAGAACTACCCAATAATGTCCTCATACATGACATTAACCACTTATTATTCTCCACTATGTACAGCCTCTAAATCCACTTTCCTACTTCTGCTCTCTTGGATTATACATGGAGGCATGTACTGTGCAAGTGGGTGCCTGGATTCAGGCTACCCTCCTGGCTATTAAGCTGCAGGGGAAACTTGAGAAACATAGAACACACAGTGAATGTGTCAGGTTCCACTGACCACAGGGGCTCAGTCCACTGGGTGAGTACCTTACATGGTGATCACTGTGTCCACAGATGCAGAGTACCGGTAGGGCACGAGGCATAGGAGACCAAAGCAGGGTAGGAGAGGTATGTAGAGGAGTGCTGGTAACACTGGAAGAGGGGGTGAGTGCCAGGGTGGGTGAAGAACGAGTAGAAGGTAGTCATGAGTCTCAGGGATACAGGAGGGTGGAACGAGCGAGCGCCGGTGCGTGAGTGAGTCCCAGAGTTGGAGATGATGAGCGCAGGGACTTAGCAAGTCTTGGGGATGGAAACAGAGGCACGGAGATTAAGTGAGCCAAAAGGGGAAAGGGTCAAGATAAGATAAGGGAAAAGGGAACAGAATGAGTCGAGACTAGAGACTGGAGACAGAGAAGACAAGAGAACTTAGGATTGTCAAAGAGATGAGGAGTAAAGCAGAGTGTAATTAGAGTAGGAGATGAGTAGACATGACGAAAGGAGAAGATATGAGGCGAGTACAATAAGAAACAAAGCAAAGTGAAAATAAAGAGACCAGAATGCACAAAAATACGAGACAGAGACAAACACAAAAAAATGATATGGGAGTTATAGTAATATCAAGACTACTACTTGCTACTCTACGACTTATATACTGTGTGGTGGATAGGCCCTGGGGCTCAGGCCTGGGTTCCAGCGGTGGATTGTAGCACCAGGGCTTGAGGTGAGACTCAGGGATCATGCAGGACAGGGTGGGAGTTGAGACATGTCACACGGCGTGGAGGTCTTGCACTAGGAATGCAGAGACATGCAGCGGCTAGGCAGTGAGGAGAGGAGCAGGAATGGGGCATGGTGTGTGGAGGTCAGGTCAGCAGTGATGCATGTTTGTGATGCATGTTGGGGGTCTCGGCACAGGCCAGGGGTGTCAGATATTGCCAGTGCCAGTGCTGATGTGGCGGTTATGGGCGATGTGATAGCCAAGGCTAGCGCTAATGTGGTGGTCACAGCAGTGATGGCCGGGGGGATGCTGGGGGTAGCGGTAGTTGGTGGTGGTGATGGGCAATGATGGCTAGAGGTTGCCGAGGGGGTTGTTCAAGTAGCGCTCTGGGGCCAGGAGAGGTGTGAGGGTGGTTTTGGGAGGTTTGGAGTCCCAGGGGTCGGTAGCGGTCATGACAGAATGGCCCATGTCTGAAAACTCAGCTTGAAGTTTCAAAGTCAGATGGTTGCATGGGACAACTTTTATAAACTCAGTTTTAATGTTGAAAGTCAGATTATTACATCAGCAAACTACTTGAAACGGTCTATTCTTATATCAGCATTTTAAATTCACATGCTTTGTCACGTATATTATAGAATATATTATAGATATTTTGGATACACAAACAGGACTCTCAGTCAACTACATTACCATGAGTGACTGAGGCTCAATACTTGTTGTATTTTACAAGTGGGCCTTCAATGTTGGGAACTTTCAGGACTCAAGAAGTAAAACATCTCTTTCTGCAAATCATGGTGTTTACTTCACTAAGTTACATCTTGATCATTATTATCCTCACTCACATATCACTTTTACTTCTTGTCGGCAGCTCCAAATCAAATCACCCTTATGTGCCAAATTAGTACTATGTGCTGATCATGCCAGTGCTGCTGTATGTGGAGCTTAAACAGCCCCTAAGATGGTCGGTCACACTTGATGAACGGACATCTTTGATGTGTATGAAGAAGGTCGCAGTCAGTGCAAGGAAGCAACAATAAAGTCTCAACTTAATTTATGTGAAGAACTGGAGTTCAACATGAAAGATTTATATTAATGTATCACTAGATTGGAATGACTACTATGCTCACCTGGTGCGGGGACTTAGCGAGTCCTGGGGATGGAAGTGAGAGGTGCAGAGATCAAATGGACCAGAAGGGGAAAGAATCAAGATAAGATAAGGGGGAAGTGGAAACAGAACGAGTCAAGACTTGAAACAGGGGACAAAAGAAACAAGGAGGACTTAGAGGTTGAAAGAGAGAGAGAGAGTAAAGCAGAGATGGAATTAGAGTAGGAGATGAGTAGAGACAATGAATAGGAGGAGATACAAGACAAGTACAATGTAAAATGAAACAGAGTCAAAAAACAGAGACTGGGATGTGTGAGACTACGAGACAGAGACAAAACACAAAGAAACAATACAAGAGGTACAGCAATATCAAGATTAGAGTACTACTTACTCAGGGCTCAGGCCTGAGTCCTGGTGGTGAGTTGTGGCACCGGGGCTCAGGGTGAGACCTGGGGATTGTGCAAGGTAGCAGTAGAGATTGAGACATGTCATGTGGTGTAGGAGGTCTTGCTCTGGGAGCACAGAGACATGTAGCGGCTGGGCAGTGAAGAGGTGAGCAGAAGTGGGGCATGGCATGTGGAGGTCGGGTCGGTGGTGATGCGTGATTGTGATGTGTGATGGAGGTCTCAGCATGTGCCAGGGGAGCGCCAGGTGTTGCCGGCACCAGCGCTGATGTTGCAGCTGCAGTTGGGAAAGTGCCAGAGATAGCTGGCGCTGGTGCTGATGTGGCAGTCACGGTGGTGATGACCAGGGAGATGCCAGTGGTGGTGGTGGCTGGTGGCGGTGATGGGCGGTGATGGCTGGGGATTGCCGAGGTGGTTGGCCAGGTAGTGGTCCAGGCCGAGGACAGTCGTGGAGGTGGGTTTGAGGGGGTTGAAGTCTCAGGGCCAGGCCTAAGTCCTGGAGATTGGTAGCAGGTCATGACAGTATGCTTGCCTTCTTCTAGCCCTTCTCACTTGCTCATCAACTTCAGTCTCTTTTTGTCTGCCAAATAAGAGACCTAGGGATCATGGGAGCCATTTGGAGCATTGTCGGCCATAGATAGCATCAAGTAAGTCATCATTGGATTCATCGTCACTTTGCTCTTGCTTCTTACACACCCATTTTGCCATTTCCTTCTGCCAGCCCTTTTCAGAGTTCATGAGGCTCGACCTGGATTCATCAGCACTATCTTGCTCATTTCCCTCACTGCTTTCCTCAAGTAAATCAGCATAGCATAGCACCACCAATAGCTCTGCTGCCTTTTCTTTCTCATGATTTTGGTGCTTTGCTCAATCTTCAACAAGCCCAGTGTCCTTGTGTGATGCTCGGATATCGGCACCAACCTATGTCCAAGAGACATGAAACTAATGGCAAGTTAAATTTGCTGTCTTACAGACCTTTGCCATTGTCTCAAGTTGTGGCAGTGTCAGGCAATTTCAAAGTTGAGTTTTCTTGATCTTGAGGTTAGAGAAGTCATACTCCAGCCCTGCCTGGTTCACAGAGATGCCAAGAAAGAGGATCACAAAGTCTGTGAGCTTTGAAATAGATTCTACAGAAAGAAAAGCTGTTCACATGGTCAGAGGATTATTTCTGTAATTTGTGAGTTTTGCTTTTTGATTTCCATCTGAACACTCACATTGATTTGTAAAAAGGTCTTCTTATTCTTCTCCCAGTCTTCAAATGGCCTACACCCAGAAAGATAGGAGAAAAAAGCCTCCAATACTTCTTTTTCCTTTTGGAGCTTGACTTCTTGATAAATTTCTTCTTTGACATCAGTCTGAGGGACTTCGGGAGGTCATGAGTGGACACATTGATAGGTCTAGTTAAAGATCAAGTCAAAATCTATCCTCATATATCAAAATTAATCACTTGCCTCCATCAGAATAGTATGAAGTGTAAATGGACTAATTCCAGCCTTGAGACCAAAGCATGAAACTCCTTCAAATGGGTTCAAAATCAGAGCCAGCACAAACATTGGCTGGTTGAGTGCTTTCCAGCACTTCTCAACCCTTTTGGTCATACCATTGGCCACCAACTCCTTTGTATGTTTCTGAAAATATAAAAAGATTCTAGCAAATGATAAGAGCACTTGGTCTGGACACATAAGGTTGGTCTGATTCATATTCAGACCAAGACAGATTGGCTCTAGATCATCAATAACATCCTTGAGTCCACACCAGAAACCTCCATCCTCAATCATGTCACAGTGTTGAGTGGCATCATCAAAAAGCTTTCTCTTCTTCTTTTGGTTCTTTTTGGCACCCACCTGTGTCAGGTTCCGCTGACCATGGAGGCTCAGTCCACTAGGCAAATACCTTACGTGGTGATCACCATGTCCACAGATGCAGAGCACCAGTAGAGCGCAAGGCGTAGGAGACCAAAGCAGGGCAGGAGCGGTATGTTAGGGGAGTGCCAGTAGCGCCGGCGAGTGGGCGAGTGCCAGGGAGGGTGGAGGACAAGTGCTGGGGGTAGGCACGAGTCCTGGAAGTACAGGAGGATGGAACGAGCGAGCGCCAGTGAGTGAGCAAGTCTCAGAGATCAAAGAGATAACAGGCACAGGGACTTAGCGAGTTTCGAGGATGGAATCAGAGACGCAGAAATCAAGTGGGCCAAAAGGGGAAAGAGTCGAGATAAGATAGAGGGAAAGGGAACAGATTAAGCTGAGATGAGGAGTTGGAGACAGAAGAGCCAAGAGAACTTAGAGTAGGAGAGGGAGAGGAGAAGCAGAGTAGAATGGATTAGAGTATGAGATGAGTAGAGACAAGGCAGAGAGATGATATGAGGTGAGTATGATAAGAAAAAGAAACAAGTCAAAATGATGAGACCGGGACGTGTGAGAAAATGAGATAGAGACGAGAACACAACAAAACAGTATGGGGCTACGGTAATATCAAGACTAGAGTACTACTTACTACTCTACAACTTATATACTACGCAGTATGTAGGCCCCAGGGCTCAAGCCCAGGTTCCAGTGGCAAGTCATGGCACCAGGGCTTGGGGTGAGACCTGGGGGCCGCATGGGGCGGGGCAAGGTTGAGACATGTTGCGCAGCGCAGAGGTCTCATACTGGAAATGCAGAGACACACGGCGGTGGGATGGTGAGAGGGGAGCAGGAGCAGGAGCGGGGCGTGGCATGTGGAGGTCAGGTCGGTGGTGATGTGTGATCGTGATGTGTGATGGGGGTCTCGGCGCAGGCTGGGGGTGACGGGTGGTGCTGGTGCTGATGTGGCGACTATAGACGGTGTGATAGCCAAGACCAGCACTAATGTGGTGGTCATGGCGGTGATGGCCAGGGGATGCCACAAGTAGCGGTGGCTGTGGCAGTGACAGGCAGTGATGGGTGGTGATGGCCAAAGATGCCACAAGTGGCGGTGGCTGGTGGCGGTGATGGCCGGTGATGGCCGGTGATGGTCGGTGATGGCCGGGGGTTGCTGAGGGGGTTGGCCAGGTAGCGGTCTAGGCCCCAGCAGTCGTGGGGGTCGTTTTGGGGAGGGTTGGAGTCCTGGGGCCAGGGCTGAGTCCTGGGGCCAGGGCTGAGTCCTGGGGCCAGGGCTGAGTCCTGGGGCCAGGGCTGAGTCCTGGGGGTCGGTAGCGGGTTGTGACAACCTGTGCAGCAATAATGTCATTCCTCCATGTGAATACAGCCAGCTGCAAAGAAGTCTTCAAGTCTTGAAGATGGTCAAAGGCAATGAAATGAGTATTCCAACAAGTCATGTTGGCAATGAGAAATGCAAGAACCTTTTCAGAATTTGCTGACTGAACAGCATCAAAGATAGAATGGACCAGTCCATGATTGACTATCCAGCCAATGATATTGGTAACCTTTTCAGCAATCACTGCTCCTTCTTCATTCACTAGAAAATAATCTCCAGTGGTCAGTTGAAACTAAATATTAATGTGACATGTATGATGTCTTAGAAATTGTTTTTACCAAAAGGAGATCAACAAACCTGATGGGCACAACATGGTGGACCAAACAGCCACTGTCTCCTTAACACCACATTTTTCCTTCCACGTTGACTACCACTATCATTGTCACAGCATAAAGCAACGACATGTGCACCATATACCTTCTCTGCCTTATCTATTATACCTTTGAATGCATGACACATTGCATCCCCATCCTTCTTGTGCAACTTTGCTAGAATGAGATCAATAAGATAAGTCTTCAGAGGCTTGGTAAGTTGTCGAGCGCAATAAAACCCAATCTATCCTTACTTTTCCATCAACAGAGAGATTGACACCTGTTACAGCATTGCGAGACTCATCCTGCCACCCATCTGACATCAAGACAGCATACTTTCCCTGCAATGATGTTTTAAGCTGGTTTGCAACCACATCATTGGCTTTGTCAAGTAGCTGACCTGAGATCTGCTTTTGTGAAGGCATAACATTACCAGCTGTTGACCGAAATAAAAGAAACAATGTCATGACTTCAGGATCCTTGACCCATCAAAATGGAAGGTTTGCAGATATGGTGGCCCAAAGAAATTATTTTTGGACAACTTCCTCTTGCTCAGGAGTAAAAGAGATATTGATGCCATGGGAAAGCTTAAGGTGGGACTGTTTCATCAATGCTTCAGCCTTTATGAGTAGTTTTTCAAAAGGGCTTTGTTGCACCCTTTTCATCATCTGCTTCACTCTCTGACACCTCATCCTTTGATCTCTTTCCTTTTCCCTTCTTGAGTGCTTTAGCCATCTTTTGGGCATGAGCTGGTGCATTAGGGCATGGATGACTCCCATTCTTCCCAAGTATATGTGCGATCATTGAATCCTTGACTCCAAAGACACCACCGACATCATTCTTACATGCTTTTGCAGTGATAGCATCAGTATGGACCCACAATCAGACAGTAAGCTTTACTTACCTTCTATGACCCACAATTCAGATGATAATCTAGTGAATCCATTACTATCAAGCTCCATGATTTCTCCATCTGGACAATGCTTTTCCAAACAGCTAAGACAATGCGCATGGAGGTGGCAACCATTTTGTTTAGTGCCAGGGTGGAAGAGCTTCCAGATTTCAGATCTTAGAGGGGGGAATGTGTTCTTCAATGCCCAAAAAAATTGATTCTGGTTCATAATTGTCATTCTTATGAGTCATATGTATCTAAGGGTTAGGTAGTGTTAATAACGTTTGGCATTGATGCTAACCCTTAGCCTTAGAAACAATTTAAGCCTTAAACCTTATTGGGGAGCTTGCTCCCCATTTGTACAAGTAGCGACCCAAATTGTAAAAGATTTGTCAGCAAGCATAAATTTGGGCATGTTTGGCTTTGTGTGGGGTGTGGGAAATGTGCGGGGTGTGGGAATTTCACTTGGTGAGAGCGGAAATTTGAACGTGTTTAGTTTAAAGGACTTTGTGTGGGGTGCGGGAATCTCACTCAGCAGGGGTCTGCCTGTGCGTGTCAATGAACATGTGCTTCTTGCCGGCAGGGTTCAAATTTCCATCAAACTCTACAGTCGAACTTGTCATGACCCATGGCTCTAATTACCCATAATTGCTGATAACCCATGGATTTTGGCCTCTAACCAACTTGGTTAGCAGGGAAAGTCATTAAATCCCCCATAATCAATAACCCATAGACTTGGAAGGGGTTCATAACCCATACTTCATGGAAAAAATTATTAATAGCTGACAAAAATATTAGAATTGTCTTGACTGTATATCATTCAATAATAATTTATTGCAGATACCATGCTTAAAGATCCATTGAAAGCAATTAAATCAGGCATTTCTTGACTCAAATCAGAGTTTAAGACACACACAGAAAGCAATAAACCATCATACCAAGAAGCACTTTCTGCAGCCTCAACAATTCTTGGTTACATCTCTGACATGAATGATCTATTTGCACATAAGCTAGAGGCAATTCTTGCAAGGTTTAGATGCCAAACACACCTTTATGGGTTCAAATCACTCTGTCCTGCTATAATCACTCAATATTTTACCTCTCAGAATGCTTAAATAGGTTGTATATGATACAAACAATGTACTATTGTTGATATTGACAAAATCAAGCCTTCTATGTGACCCTACAACAACACCTCCACTAACCCATAATCTTTAATAACCATAACTTTGGACCTCGACAGAGGGGCTTTGGTTTTGACAAGTTCAACTGTAATTGGTGCTTCAATCAATCAAAATCTGATGTGCACTGTCAATCAACAGACATTGCACATGTTTCTTTGGCTTTCTGAGGCTTGAGACTACTGCTTAGACTGCTCTGTGTATTCTGCTCTTGAAAATCCAGAATGACTATATAGTCATCTATATAGCACACTAAGAGGTTGCTAATTTGGCATTTAGTGAAGTCCAACCTCTCAGTCTTAGTTTGCTGAGACTCTGGATTGCTTGATGTGACTTTGCTCACTTAAGCTTTTCTAGACGTGACCTCTCTCACTGTCAGGGGACTTCCATTCGATTTCCATTCTCAAGCACATCCTACGCCACCCCCAGGACCCCCGGGACTTGCCCTAGACCCCCAGGGCTCGTTCTAGACCCCCGGAGATCTCCGGAGGTCATTTCCTTTTTTGGAAATCCCCGGAACTTTGCGTCCCTCCTGTTCAAACATTACCCAAGGTTAAGGTTAGCTCCGGTCACCTGTACAGTTGTTCCCACGCCTCCGCCGCCCGCTGATGCGCCGCACCAAGCAGCGGGGAATCCTTAGACTTGTTCTCTTTGAATTTCCCTCTGCTAGGTGATTAGTACCATTGTATCATTGATTACCCTGTCTAATACAACTTTGGATTTCCCTCTGCTAGTTGTATGATTGAGCCGCAACTCCCGGAGGTTGCCCTTATGTCAGGAGCTTTCAGTACCTTTTACTGCCTCCATCCACACTTCCACCTGCCTAGCAGAAAAGGGGTGTTGCGGAGTTGCTATAAGCTTTCTTCCTGAACACTGTCTTGTGGCGTGTCAAGTCTAAGGCTTCTTGAGTAGAAAACCAGAGGACACAGGTTCAACACCTGTTCTGGCTTTCTGGAACTCTGTGGCTTTGACTTTGTAGTCTGCTTTTGGGTTGATTGCTTTACTGGACTAGTATATTTGCAAGAGGACAGCCTATATAATGCCTGCATACATTTCAAAAGATCCTGATTATGCACGTTTTCAACATGCTCAAAACTCTCAGCAGATGGCTGAAAATCGCAGAAAACAAAAACAAAAAGAACGGTATGTCTTTCTTAGATGAACTTGCTCTTTGAAATTGATTTTTACTTATATAATGTTAGGGTCTTCTCCATCTCCACCTTTACCTCCTATTTCTTCTCCTGTGCCTTTGGATCCTCTTTCTAATACCTTATGTATGTCACTTACTTCAATTTCATCATATCATCTCACTTTCTGTATAGTTTCAAACCTTGCTATGCCACCTCAACCTGCTGGAGCAGGTCCTTCTTGAATTCAATTAACTCCTATCTGAAATCCACAATCTCTTTCACAAATTCTTGCAGATACACACATTGCTTCTTCTTCAAACACTGTTTCATATTCATCAAGTCCTGAATCATTGATTACTTCTATATTTCCCTTTCCTCACACTTGTGGTAGTGGTTGTAAGTGATTCAGTTCATATATATTATGAATTTATCTTATTTTGTTCATAGCACCATATACTCCAAAAAGTACTGACCATCATTTAAACAGTCAACGCACACCTACTACTCCTGGAACTCGTGAACATCATACAAAAAGAGCTTGTATTATCATTCCTGCTACTCCACCTTCAATGCACATTCAGAACAATCTTGATAATATTCAATTAATATCTCAGCCTGATGAAGATGTGGAAATGCCTGATTTTCTTCCACAACGGCTTTTTTCAGATATTCCACAGTCTGAAATAGCTCCTTGCCTTTCTGATGATATTTTTGGTTCTATGCCACCACTACTACAACAATCTCATCCTCCTGCTTCTTCTCAGCCGTTTCCCATGCAATTCTTTGCACAGCATTCACCTGCTCGAGTTATTGAAAGAGCACAATTTTGAGATTCTCAGCGATATGTTGGAACACATGCACAAGCTTCACATCCTGTTAATCCTCACATTCTATGGTGTACTTCTAATTGTCATTGGGTTTTAAAGGATATATTTGGTACTACTTTAATTTGTGATGGCTGTAAATTACAAAAGAGTCAATCTTGACAATGTGCAGCACAACAAGCTGCTGAAGCTTAGGCTCAAGAAGAGCTCAATATCAATGTTCTTCAGTCAACTAATTCTCCATCTCATGATCTTACTCCTGATCTACCAACTTCTCAACACACTCAATCTGCAGCTCAGAATGATCATCACATTATAGATCCTCTATCTGAACTTGCTATTACACCAGAAGATAAGCAAATGCTGGACAATGTATGGGCACAGATCATGGATATCAAAATGAAAAAATGTGATCTCTGTCATGAAAAGTGATTTGATCTCAATGTCATAAATGGATCCTGTGCTAAATGTTGAAAAAATACCAAATATCAAGCAACAAATAATATGTTCCCTGGATTGCATCCTGCAGATTTGCCAGAGCTTACTCAAATGTAAGAAATGCTGATTTCTCCTGTACATGCATTGATTCAACTTTGGCAAGTCTGTGGTGGCCAGTTCAAATATACTGGTCATATCTG
>JAGGAQ010006587.1:0-11305 GCA_017657225.1 Termitomyces sp. T69sscA
AGACAAAGAACACTATACAAAAGTGTGCTTGGCATAGAGTAGACTTATAAGGGACTAAATTGAGCTCTGAAGCCCAAGCATAAGAGGTGACGGTGAAGGTAACTTGTTATTTTGCATGCTATAAGTATAATATATATAGTAAAGTGTAGGCGAGGTCACCGTTGGCAACCCTTGAGGTGCCAACACAGGGAACTAGGAAGTAAACAGTAGACCACAATCTTTTATATAGAAAAATGTCCATCAGCTCTTAGCGACGCCTAATGGCGTCAGTCAAGCTGTCTGCCATGTTAAAAATGCCAAAAAGTAAGTATGGAATCGACCAAATGTCAATATAGTAGAATGATGGCGGTTACTAGGGAACAGCAGCAATGCCAGCAAAATCTCAGGGTCAAGAAAATAAATCAGAAAATAAAGTAAATAAATCAAAAATACTGGTGAAAAATACGCCAAGGATGGGCCAGGGGTTTGAACCTCAGCTTTTGAAGGGGGTGGCTGATAATCCATAGGGCACGCTAACCACTAATCCATGTGGTTGTGCCAAGAAAATTGTTAGTACACCTTTTGATACAACCTGGGTCTTATCACTAGCCCCTCAATCACCATCACCATCTCCATCTGGGCCACCAATGATGCCAGATAGTCCTCCTGCAACGGCAATGACTCCTCAGCATTGACCGCTACATCCATCCATGATCCAGGGGCAATGGCATTCTGCCACCAATGCCCCACTAGCAACAACTCCAGCTGGGCCAGGCCATGGTCCAGCTCCGCATGACTGTACATCAGCAAGAGGGGAATAAAGGGGATTTTTGGGGCTGACAGTGAAATCTATAAAACATAAGAAGAGGTCTTCAATGTTGTCAGCAGTAAGATTAGCATGAGCTTGGTGCAGTTCTTCAAGTTGTAGGTGGTAAGGCTCCTGGTAACTGTGGTTTGGAAGGTGCTAAATGAAAGGGAATGATGATGCCTTCAGACTGTTGTACAAGGCAATGCTGCCTCTGGAAGCGCGTTTCTAGCAGAATTCTGCCCTAGTCCCTTGTGGTGGGCTCCAAGTTGATGATGCCCAAAATTGTACCAAGTGGTGTTGAGGTAGGCAATCACAAGGTGAATAGTGTTGGGCTTGCTAGTTGAGGAGAAATGGGCAGGGTCCCAGAAACAGGTTAGCATAGGATAGTGGCAAGAAAGTGGTAAAGTGAGGCTTGGCATAATTGCCAAGCACTAGAGGCCTGCCGCATTTGCAAGGTGCATAGTAAACTGGGACATTGACATACTCCTAGTGGCAAAACAAAGCCCTATGTGATGGCGCCTTGGTATAGAGTATGCTGAGGACGAACTAAATTGAGCTCTGAAGCCCAAGCATAAAAGATGGATGGTGAAGGTAACTTGTTATTGGCAGAGTATAAGTACTGTATATATACTAAGTTGTAAGTGAAGTTGCCGTTGACAACCAAAGGTTGCCAAAGCAGCAAACTTGGTGAATAAACAATGACCAACTATCTCTTATATAGGAAAATGTCCATTAGCCTTGGCGATGCCTAGCAGCGCCAATCAAGCTGTCTATCATGTCAAAATGTCAAAAAGTAGGTATGAAATCACCAAACTATCAGTGTCATAAAATGATGGTGGTTGCCAAGGTGCAGCGGTAAGGTTGGTCAAAACCTCAGGGTCAAGAAAGTAAGGTAAAATAGTCCAAAAAGATAATAGCTCAATACAAGAAGTGCTTGTCCAGGGATTTGAACCCTGGCTCTTTGGGAGGGCACCAGGTAGACCATAGGGCACTATCACGACCCGCTACCAACCCCTGGGACTCAGCCCCAGCCCCGAGACTCCAGCACTCCCAGAACCACCCCCACAACCGCCCTGGGCCCGGACCGCTACTCGGCCAACTCCCCCGGCCATCACCAGCCATCACCGCCCGTCAACGCCACAGCCACCACCACTCGCAGCACCCCCCGGCCATCACTGCTGTGACCGCCACATCAGCACCGGGTCTTGGCTATCACGCCACATCAGCGCCGGCACCATCCGTCACCCCTGGCCTGCGCCGAGACCCCCCATCACGCATCATGATCGCGCATCACTGCTGCCGACCTCCGCACGCCATGCCCCGCTCCTGCTCCCTCCTCACAGCACCACCACCGCGTGTCTCTGCGCTCCCAGTACGAGACCTCCGTGCCGCGCGACATGTCTTAGCCTCGCCCTGTTCTGCACGGCCCCCGGGTCTCATCCCAAGCCCCGGCACCGCAACCCGCTGCTGAAACCCGGGCCTGACCCCCAGGCCATACGTACTACGTAGTATATAAGGCGCAGAGTAGTAAGTAGGTACTCTAGTCTTGATATTACCGTAACCCTGTCTTGTCTGTTGTGTTTGTCTCTGTTTTGTCTCTCACATGCCCCGGTTTCCTTACTTTACTTGCTTCTTTTCTCGTACTCGTCTCGTTTGACTCTCTATTGCATCTCCACTCATCTCGTAACTCTAATCTATTCTCGTTGTCCTCTTTTCTCTTTTCTACTCTAAGTTCTCTCGACTCTTTGTTCTCGGCTCTCTTCTCTTCGACTTAATCATTCCCATCTCCCGCTATCTTATCTTGACCTTTCCCCTTTTGACTATTTGATTTCCCTGGCTCTGCTTCTATCCCCGGGACTTGCCAAGTCCCCACGTCTGCTTTTCTCTTGATCCCCGGGACTCGCTCGCTCCCAGCGCTCGCTCGTCTCATTCTCTCGCATCCCCGGGATTCACGCCAACCCCCGGCACTCATCCTCCCCCCTCCCCGGCACTCGTCTCACCCACCGGCACTCCCGGCACCCTTCCACGCCTCCTTTCCCACCCCGCTTTGGTCTCCTATGCCTCGCGCTACTCCCGGTGCTCTGTGTTTGTACATGGTGAATAGCCGTAAGGTGGATTCGCCCAGTAGACTGAGCCCCCGAGGTCAGCGGAACCTGACAGGCACGCTATCCACTAGTCCACAAGCCTGTGCCAAAATTTATATTAGTACTCCTTTTGATACAACCCAGGGCTTATCAATGTAGAGGTGGGAGTTGTCATCTGAGAAGAGGAGAGCAGGCTCAGAGGTAACAGCATGCTTGAGAGCATTGAAGGCAATCTGCTCTGAGGATCCCCAGCTCTAGGCAATGTCCTTTACAGTGAGATCAAATAGAGGGTGGGCATGATAGGAGAAGTCCTGAATGGACCTCTGGTATAAATTGGTGAAGCTTAGAAAGGCCTGCACCTCCTTTTGTTCTTGGACTGTGACTATTCTGCCACATCTGCCACCTTCACCAGGTTCATCTCAGCGGCTCTGTATGAAATGATCAACCTAAGATACTCAATCTGGATCTGCTCAAACTCACACTTCTCTAGCTTGAAATAGAGCTGATGGTGATGAAGGCATTCTAAGACAATATGTGTGATTCAGTGGTGCTCCCCAAGCATTTTGGTGTAGATGAGGATGTCGTCAAGGTATATGCACACTATGCCCTCTGCAATGAAGTCCCGAAAGATGTTGTTCATCATTGTCTAGAAGGTGGTCAGGCTATTGATGAGTCCAAAGAACATAACAAGAGGTGACCTTACAGTTGAAGGGTTTGGAGTCTGGCATCAGTTCAATGGCATGGTTCCACTGCTTGTGCTCCAGGAGCGAGTCAAAGGAGGCCTTAGAGAATACATTCTTCAAGCTATGGAAGTACTAGGGCACCACATCTCAGAACACCTAGAGTGGAGAGTTGGTGGCAAACGCCTGAGCCAACTGCTGAGAAGTGATCTGGCTGGTCTGAATTTCCTCAATGAGTAGTGGTGGGCGCAGGGTGGTTGCATAGATCCAGTTCCCAACTTTTACTGCCTCATTTGGAAACTCTGGGTGATGGATGCTATAGAACTCCCCTTCCAGCTCTTCCTCTAAGGCCTTGCCACTGCTCCAGTTGTCCTCATAGAGAGCCTCTCAATGGAAGAATGCCAGTGGTGGGGAGTTCAGAAGGTCAAGGTCTGCAAAGAGGAAGTAGCCTGCATGGCAAGCCCAGATGGCTGTGCGCTCTTGCACTCCAGCCTGGCACTCTTTCTTGACCTCAGTTGCATGGGTGGAGCACCTTCAGGAGCACCGGCTCATTGTTACCTTGCCCCAGGTCCAGTCTACTTCTAGGTTGTGCTTTTGGTGATGATGCCCAAAATTGTACCAAGTGATGTCTGGATAGGCAGTCACAAGGCATATAGCGTTGGGCTTGCTAGTTGAGGTGAGCCAGGCAGGGTCCCAGAAAACAGGTTAGCAAAGAGCAGTGGTAGGGAGGTAGTGAGGGTAAGCTTAGCGTGGTTGCCAAGTGTAAGGTGCCTGCTGCAATTGCAAGGCATAGAAATGCCTAGTACACTGGCGTAAACTCAGTGGCAAGACAAGGACACTGTACAAAAGTGCTCTTGGTGTAGAGTAGACTTATAAGAGACGAGATTGAGCTCTGAAGCCCAAGCGTAAGAGGTAATGGTGAAGGTAACTTGTTATTTTGCATGCTATAAGTACAGTATATATAGTAAAGTGTAGGCGAGGTCGCCGTTGGCAACCCTTGAGTTGCCAACACAGGAAACTAGTAAGTAAATAGTAGACCACAATCTTTTATATAGGAAAATGTCCATCAGCTCTTAGTGACACCTAACAGCGTCAGTCAAGCTGTCTGTCATGTCAAAAATGCCAAAAAGTAAGTATGGAATTGCCCAAATGTCAATCTAGTGGAATGATGGCGGTTACTAGAGAACAGTGGCAATGCCAGTGAAACCTCAGGGTCAAGAAAATAAAGTAAATAAATCAAAAAATAATGATGAAAAATACGCCAAGCATAGGCCAGGAGTTCGAACCTCAGCTTTTGGAGGGGGTGGCCAGTAATCCATAGGTCATGCTAACCACTAATCCATGCAGTTGTGCCAGGAAAATTGTTAGTATACCTTTTGATACAACCTGGGTCTTATCAGTGAAGCCAAGGATCATGTCTTGCTTGCCTAAGCTAGTGACTGCAAAAACTGCACATTTGGCATGGGTCTGATAGCAGAGGACTAGGTCTGCAATGGAGCTGATAGCACCAGCTTTGTTGGGAGTTACATCAATGTTAAACACCAGAATGAGCTTAGAAAGCAGCTGCATAGTTGGGCCATGGCATTTCACAAACTCTGTGTTCAAAAACAGTTCTATTGCTTTGCTATCTAGAAGGGCTGTGACTCTCCAAGGCTGTTGTATGTCCATGGTCTCGATCTCCACATTGAGGCACAGCAAATTTGCAAAGAGAGTGGAGGCTACCACATATTGCTGGAGCAACCCATGTTTCCAGGCAGGGGAACCACACTGATGGGGCTTGACTGGCATGGAGGGGTGGCTTGGGATCTGGGGGTGGTATTTGTACATCTGAGAGGGGACTTTGAGGTTCTTCTGTCTTAGAATAACTGGCATTGGAATGTGCATTTGCATTTTCTGACAACAGACATGTGAATCTGTTAGTACCCAGCAACGGAGGTGTACACCCCATTTGTCACTCAACTAAAAATGCTCCTCCAGGCCTGGAAGGGAGGTGCTGATAAGACTCAGGTTGTATCAACAAACAGCTTGACTAGTGCCGCTAGGCATTGCTAAGGCCTGATGGACACTTTCCTATATAAAAGATTGTTGCCTACTATTTACTGACTAGTTCCCCACATTGGCAATTCAAGGGTCACCAACGGCGACTTCACTTACAAGTTATTATATATACTGTACTTATAGCCTGCAAATAACAAGTTACCTTCCAAGTTACCTTCACCCTTTATCTCTTATGCTTGGGCTTCAGAGCTCAATTTCACCTATCTTGAGCTTACTCTATGCCAGAGCACCATCGTAAGGTGCCCTTGTCTTGCTACTGAGAGTATGCCAGTGTCCTCATCATCTACACACCTTGCAACTGCAGCAGGCATTGCATGCTTGGCAACTATGCTAAGCACTACCTTACCACTCCCTTACTGCTGTCCTCTGCTAATTTGTCTTCTGGGACCTTGCCCAACACTACTCGCCTTGTGACTGCCTATCCAGACACCACTAGGTACAATTACAGGCGTCATCAGTGCATCGCCACTCTCCTCTAGGGCCAACCCTAGTGCCAGTTCATCTGGTGACAGGGTTCCAGTGGCATCCTTTGCAGCCAGTAGTTGCAGGAGAGGCTCTTCTTGCTCCGCAATAGAGAGGTAGCACACCTCCAGGCCCAGCAGGCAGTGCCATGCAAAGTGCCCAGGCTTTTTGCATTGCCAACACAGTAGTGGTGCAGGGTGATGTTGCCAAGCAGCATCTACGTCCATGGAGATGCCCAGGAGTAGAGGTTGTGGTGCAGGAGTGGCCAGAGCAGAAGCAGGTACTGAGTGCAAGGGAGTGGGATGCCAGAGAGTTACTATTGAAGTGGAGCAGTGAGCGAGGTGTGCCCAGCATAGCTCCTGCTAGATCTCCATGAGCTGCCATTGATTCTGGTCATGACGCCCGAAATTGTACTAAGTGGTGGTCTGGGTAGGCAAGCACAAGGTGCAATGGAAATAGTGTTGGGCTCTAGTTGAGGAGAACCAAGCAGGGTCCCAGAAGACAAATTAGTGGAGGGTGTCAGGTTCCGCTGATCACAGGGGCTCAGTCCACTGGGCAAATACCTTACGTGGTGATCACCATGTACACAGACGCAGAGCACCAGGAGAGCACAAGGCGTAGAAGACTAAAGCAGGGCAGAGGCGGTGTGTGGGGGAGTGCCAGTAGCGCTGGCAAGTGGGCAAGTGCTGGGGAGGGTGGAGGATGAGTCCCAGGAGTACAAGAGGGTGGGACAGGCGAGCGCCGGTGAGCGAGCAAATCCCAGGGATCAAAGAGATAACGAGCATGGGGACTTAGCGAGTCCCAGAGATGGAAACAGAGTTGGGGAAACTAAGCGGCCAAAAGGGGAAAGAGTCAAGATAAGATAAGGAGAGATGGAACAGATTAAGTTGTGGAGAGGAGCCGGGAACAGAGGAACCAAGAGAACTTAGAATAGAAAGGGAAAGGAGAGCAATTAGAATAGATTAAAGGATAAGGCGAGTAGAGACGAGATAGAGAGACGATACGAGACAAGTATGATGAGAAAAGAAGCAAGTGGAAATGATGAGACCGAGATGCACGAGAAAACGAGACAGAGACGAGAACACAGCAAACAATACGAGGCTATGGTAATACCAAGACTAGAGTACTACTTACTACTCTACAACTTATATACTACGCAGTACGTAGGGCCCGGGGCTCAGGCCCAGGTTCCAGTGGTGGGTCGCAGCGCTGGGGCTTGGGGTGAGACCTGGGGGCCGCACAGGGCGGGGCAAGGTTGAGACATGTCGCGCGGCGTGGAGGTCTCGCACTGGAAACACAGAGACACATGGTGGTGGTATGGTGAGGAGGGAGCGGGAGCAGGGCGTGGCGTGGCGTGTGGAGGTCGGCAGCAGTGATGCGTGATCATGATGCGTGATGGGGGTCTTGGCATGGGCTGGGGGTGACAGGTGGTGCCAGCGCTGATGTGGTGGCTATAGGCGGTGTGATAGCCAAGACTGGCGCTGATGTGGCGATCACAGCGATGATGGCCAGGGGATGCCGCAAGTGGCGGTGGCTGTGGCAGTGATGGGCAGTGATGGGCGGTGATGGCCAGGAATGCTGCAGGTGGCAGTGGGTGGTGGCGTTGACGGCCGGTGATGGCCAGGGGTTGCCAAGGGAGTTGGCCGGGTAGCAGTCCGGGCCCGGGGTGGTCATAGGAGTGGTTTTGGGAGGGTTGGAGTCCCAGGGCTGGGGCTGAGTCCTGGGGGTCGGTAGCGGGTCATGACAGAGGGCAGCAGTAAGGAAGTGGGAAGGTGGTGCTTAGCATAGACACTGTCAGGTTCCGCTGACCACGGAGGCTCAGTCTACTGGGCGAACACCTTACGGCTGATCACTGTGTACACAAATACAGAGCACCAGGAGGAGCGTGAGGCGTAGGAGACTGGAGCGGGGCGAGGGCGGTGTGTGGGGGAGGGCCGGTAGCGCCGGTGAGTGAGACAAGTGCCGGGAAGGGTGAGGGATGAGTGCCGGGGGTTGGCGCGAGTCCCGGGGGTGCAAGAAGGTGAGACAGATGGGAAGGGGCAGTTTCTGGGGGGTGGCAGCCAGTGTTGCCAGAGATTCATCGATGAAATTGTTGGTGGCGCCGCTGTCAATCAGGGTACTGACCGAGGCAGAGGTGTGTGGGAGGGTGGTGCAGAGGAGAAGAGTTTGGGAGGACTGGGAGGAGAGGTGAGCCAAGAGGGTGTCCGGGGATAGAGCCGTTGCACGAAGGTGTGTAGCTGGGGCGGAGAAGACGTCGAAGTCTGGTCTGTGATTTAGTGCGTCTTTGTGATTTAAACTGCTGGGTCGTTTTCCGTGAACCGGAAGTCACAGTCTTCGCCGTCGATGGTCCACACGGCTCGTCCCACAACCTGGCATTTAGAACACTCATTGATGAAGTGACCTTGCTCACCGCACAAGATGCATGCCCCCTCACGCCGTTGCTTCTCCTGCGTCTCCTCTGGTACGTTGATCCATGGCCGGTTTCTGAACCTATTCGTGCACAGGGCCTCCTTGTCGTCGGCATAGTCTGGGGCGTCGTGAGGGTCTGTAGGCGAGTTGAGGTTGGTCTGGTTGGGGTCCAGGGCTTCCTGCGTATCGGCGGCGTTGAGTTGCATTTGTGGGCAGGGTCCCGGGGGTCAGCTGGCATTGGCCGGTCCTCGTCCTATGAGCGGCCAAGCGGCGGAGTTGGGAGGCAGTGCAGCGCTGGTGGTCCGGTTGCCTGCGGCAGCCCCGGTTTGCCAGTTGGAGTTCCCGGAGGGGTTCCAAGGCGTGCAGGGTGCCGAGTACTCACTGTGATCCTCCCAATACCGCTGGTTGATCTAGGTGACGAGGGCCTTGTAACCATTGTAACTGGGTTGCTTGGGGGCAAGGTGGAGGACATCCTTGATACGTTGAGGCAGGGCACGGCGAAGGGCGAATCGGAGAGCGTTGTAGTTCCAGCTGGTTTTGTAGGCCTCCTTCTCGAATCGTACGATGAAGGTGGTGAACCATTTGTCGTTGCGTATCCAGAGGTTGTAGAGGTTCTCCTCGGCCTCCACTACAGTGTCAAATACTCCAAACTTACTGGAGAACTCCTGGGCAAAGGCCTGCCAGTTTGACAGTACCAGGCTGTTGAGGTCAAACTGGAGCAGCACCATGTAGTGATCAAAGGCTATGCCCTGTAGATACGAGGCGGCCTGTGGGGATGGCGCAGGTCAAAGTGGGGGGGATGGTCGCATTGGAATTCTGGGGCGGGAGCTCCGCTAGGAGGTGCCAAACTGCCGCCGGGGGCCTCTAGCTCATTGATGTAGGAAAGGGTGTGAGTAGAGGCATTGTCATTGTTGGCAGGCGGGGGTTGGGGGAGAGCGTCAGAGCAGAGATTGGTGTCAGTGGGTTGCCCCCACGTGTGAAAGGCGCTGGAAAGGAAATTCGCATGAGGGCGTGCTGAGAGACCAATGGTATAGGCGGTGGGCTGGTCAAAGAGTCCCCCGGTGGGGTTGAGGGCCTTCAGAATGTTGGACGCCGCGTTGAGCTCCTCCTGCTGGCGGAGTACCGGAGCGGGGACAGGGTCCCGGGGCTCAGTCGGCTCCTCGTGCTGCATGTGAAACGAGCGTGCAGGGTCCACGGGGTCCTCAAAGCACTGGGGGGTAGAGCTAGTGTGGATCTCATCCACCAGGGCGCACAGTTCGTCCTGGAGATGGAGATCTACCTGTAGTGTGTTCCAGGCGCTCTCAGGGATGGCTCCGTGTTGGTAGAGCTCATGGAATTCGAGGAGGCGATTGGCCCACTGCTCCGGGGTTCCAGAGAGGTCACTGTGTCCCAAGCTGACGAGGAGGGCACGGGCATGTCTTGCGAACTCTGCTGAAGATATGCGAAGCAACCACAGGACCTCGTCACGCTGTTGGATGTAGGCTGCAATCCTTTGGTGGCCCAGAGGGGAGGAAGGTGTATGGCTAGGGGGCACCGCAAGAGGTCAAGGCCGGGAAAGGTAATATGTGTCAGGGTATCCCTGAGAAGGCGGGGGCGGGGCAGGGGCAGGTTGGGCGTAGTACTGGCCCAGGGTGAAGAAGGCAGCGCTAGCGTGCGCTGAGGCCAAAGGTGCCCAAGTGCCGGGCGGTGTCTCCAGCATACCTCCAGGCAGGACCCGCTGATGAGTTCCTGCGGTGGCCTGCAAAGAATTGTGTCGCCAGTCCTGGGGGATACCTTGACTGATGGAGGGGCCATAGGGTACCTGAGTCTGATCCGGGGCCCAATATCTAGGGACAAGAGTGGGGTAATGTTCAATCAGGGGGGCCGGATACAGAGGCTGTGGGGTACTCATGGCATAGTAGTTTTCAGGCACGGGTCTTCCATAAGCATTGGTCTGATAGCCGGTGGGCTGGTAAGTGTGCATGTAAGTGGCCATAGCAAATAGTAGAGTAAGGTGGGGAGTCTTAATATTATGTCAGGTTCCACTGACCATGGGGGCTCAGTCTACTGGGTGAACACCTTATGGCTGATCACCGTGTACACAAACACAGAGCACTGGAAGGAGTGCGAGGCGTAGGAGACCAAAACGGGGCAGGGGCAGTGTGTGGGGGAGCGCTGGTAGCGCCGGCGAGTGAGACAAGTGCTGGGGAGGGTGAAGGACGAGTTCCGGAGGTTGGTGCGAGTCCCAGGGGTGCAAGAGAATGAGACGAGCGAGCGCCGATGAGCGAGCGAGTCCCAGGGACCAAGAAATAATCAGATGCGGGGACTTAGCGAGTCCTGGGGATGGAAACAGAACCAGGGAAGTTGGATAGCCAAAAGGGGAAAGAGTCAAGATAAAATAACAGGAGATGGAAACGATTAAGTCGAAGAGAGGAGCCGGGAACAGAGAGTCAAGAGAACTTAGAGTGGAAGAGAGAAAGGAGAACAATGAGAATAGATTGGAAGTACAAGACAAGAGGAGATGAGACAGATAGACGAAATGAGACGAGTACGACGAGAAAAAGAAGCGAGTAAAAGTAACGAGACTGGGACGTGCGAGAGACGAAACAGAGACGAAAACACAACAGACAAGTCAGGTTATAGTAATATCAAGACTAGAGTACCTACTTACTACTCTACGACTTATATACTACGCAGTATGTATGGCCCAGGGCTCGGGCCCGGGTTCCAGCAGCGGGTTGCAGCGCCGGGGCTTGGGGTGAGGCCCGGTGATGACGCCCAAAATTGTACCTTGTGGTGTCGGGGTAGGCAGTCACAAGGCCGGTAGCGTTGGGCTCGCTAAGTGA
>JAGGAQ010006588.1:0-11296 GCA_017657225.1 Termitomyces sp. T69sscA
GGATCCGGATGGATATACGGCGCCCATGCAGACAATCGTTGGAGCTCCATCACACAGCAAGTTGGCTTAGACTAACACCAAGTCTACAGATACATCAGTCAAGAAAGACAATGCTGGCCCGAGCACCCGCTGGCCAGCAGTCTTAAACGACTTTGTCGTTCGTTCATTTTTTTTTTCCGCCCAGAATCAAATACATACGACTATGTTTTCGGGTTGGGAGAAAAGTACGGGTCTCCGTTGACTTTTCACCCTGAGCAATAATAGTCAATAGCCTCAGTCTTACTTCTCAAACCGGATATATATCCACACTTGGCGTATCGTCCAGGACTACTCAACCATAAGCAGACTTGGTGCGATTCACGTCCCTCTTTTAGTTGACCACGCCCGGAATCAATGCCCAATACAAGGCTTGGATCGGATGCCGGGGCCAAGGCACATGGAGCCTCGTGACCCCCCTCCCCGGATCCGGATGGATATACGGCGCCCATGCAGACAATCGTTGGAGCTCCATCACACAGCAAGTTGGCTTAGACTAACAACGAGTGTCCAGTCCAGATTCAGAAAAGGAAGACAGTGCTGGCCCGAGCGGGCACACAGTCTCAAACGACTTTCTCGTTCGTTCATTTTTTTTTCCGCCCAGAATCAAATACATACGGCTATGTTTTCGGGTCAGGAGAAAAGTATGGGTCTCCGTTGACTTTTCACCCTGAGCAATAATAGTCAATAGCCTCAATCTTACTTCTCAAACCGGATATATATCCATACTTGGTGTATCGTCCAGGACTACTCGACCATAAGCAGACTTGGTGCGATTCACGTCCCTCTTAGTTGACCATGCAGTCCGGAAAGAATGCCCAATTCAAGGCATGGATCGGATGCCAGGGACAAGGCACATGGAGCCTCGGTACATACGACTATGTTTTCGGGTCGGGAGAAAAGTACGGGCCTCTGTTGGCTTTTCACCCCGAGCAATAATAGTCAATAACATCGAGGGTATCTTACCTCTCAAACCGAATATATATCCACACTTGGCGTATCGTCCAGGACTGCTCAACCATAAGCAGATTTGGTGCGATTCACGTCCCTCTTAGTTGACCGTGCAGTCCGGAATCAATGCCCAATTCAAGGCATGGATCGGATGCCAGGGCCAAGGCACATGGAGCCTCGTGACCTCCTCCCCGGATCCGGATGGATATACGGCGCCCATGCAGATAATCGTTAGAGCTCCATCACACAGCAAATTGGCTTAGACTAACACCAAGTGCCCAGTCCAGATTCAGACGAGAAATACAATGCTGGCCCGAGCACCCGCTGGCATCAGTCTCGACGACTTTCTCATTTTCGGTTCCACCCAGAACTGAATACGACAACAGCTCTACGACTTTCTCACTATTTTATTTTTTCCGCCCAGAACTGAATAAGACTATGTTTTCAAGTCGGTAGAAAAGTCTGAGTCTCCGTGCAATGAATTGCTTCTTACCCCGAGCAATAATAGTCAATAACCTCAAGGGCATCTTCCCTCTCGAACCGGATATATATCCATACTTGGCGTATCGTCCAGGTTGACCCAGTCTCCAACTCGACTACTCAACCATAAGCAGACTTGGTGCGATTCACGTCCCTCTTGGAGTCAATCTAGATCGCTCTTAGCCAAATTCTTGGAGAAGAAAGTTCCAGAACTCATGACAATCAAGCTTACTCTGTGAAGTGGGTTTGCACCAACATGCCTTTCTCGTGAGATCTTGAAGATGGCAGAGTAACACATAAAGCAGTCTCTGGCGATCTCATGTATCATGCCAAATGACATGGACACGTCGGCTGTCATCTTTCCCAAAACTCTGAATGCAACGGGAAAATTTGTTGGCAAGTAGGACATAGAGTGGAACTTGATGAACAAGCTCCGGCTAAACCGAGAGAAGGACCCCATTAGAAGCCTCTTGGTCCATGATTAGAAGAAAAAACACACACGTGCAGGGAGGAAGTAGAAACCCCGAGAGAAAATAAAAAGTTTCGTCATTATTTCTTCTCTTTTCCGAGAATTTTTGCAAGTACGACATTTAAGAATAGAGTTTGTGAAGGCTGGAAACCGACTTCTAGGCCACCAGGAAGCAACGCACACTCCATTCGGCATGAACGGCGCGGTGGCGTAAAAATGCCAAGACGAATCTGAGTGAACAAACGGGGATGGAGGACATCAGATTAGAGTGTATTAATTGGGATCTTCAGATGTGTAGAAGCAAAAGATCCAAGGTAACTGTATTGGCCATGAGCACATGCGCGACAATTAAGCAGATTCTTGCTTTTAAAAAGTTACTCGCGATGAAGAAATCAGAGACGTATATATTTCCTCTTTCATGGAGTACAACATAGCTCAATCATTGACTATCATCGGCGACTTTTCCCGATTAACGATCCACCTCCCTGGAAAGTGAGCAGCGTTAGAAATTCCATCCGGACAAGTCGTGTAAAAGAAGTAAACATACCCGAACACCAGATCCTGTGAAAAAAAGGTAAAGATGGTTAGTGAAGTGGCGTCGAAGCATCGAAAAAGAACGGCAAACCATAGTTCCGATGATGGCTACTGCGTCTGCGAGCATGTGCTAGAGAAGAAACAATTCTGTCAGTGGACACACAGTAAAAGTAAAAGGAAAGAGCGCCTGACATCTGGAGTGTCAAGTGTCAATAGAGATTTTAACAGGACAGGCATGATGAACTCACGTCTCATCATAAAATCAGATCCCGCGAGGTGCGCGAAGCCCGGAGCACGAATACTACATCTGTAAGGCCGATTCGTACCATCACTGCGATATCGGGGATGAAAAAGGGGGAAGGAAGGTCAGATGTACTGAACTTATCACGGGAGAAGTTCAACTCACGAGACAAGATAGACACCCATCTCGCCTTTGGGTGCCTCAATGGCGGTGTAAGTTTCGCCGGGAGGAACAGAGTAGCCTTCGCTGAAGATCTAGATATAACATTAGGCAAAAGTATCGGTCATCTCCAACCAGACGAACCTTGAAGTGGTGGATAAGTGACTCCATGCTCTCTTTCATGGATGCACGTGGAGGAGGCACAAGCTTGTGATCGTCGACCTTGATGGCACCTAGGGGCATCTTGTTGAGGCACTAGAGAGAGAATTCTATGCATTTGTTCGTTGCAGAATAGACTCGACTGACCTGGCTGATAATGCGCAGCGACTCTCGCATTTCTTGGACACGGCACAGATATCGGTCATAGCAATCACCATTTTGGCCGACCGGAATGTCAAACTCGACCTGGTAGATTGAATGATGAGCATACGTAACCCTTCCTCAGGCACGCTGCATACCTCATCATACTTGTCGTATGGAGCCACTTTCCTCAAGTCCCACTTGATCCCGCTCCCTCTAACCATGACCCCACTGAAACTGTAATCAAGCGCTTGCTTCGCCGTGACACGACCGATTCCGATTGTCCGCTCCTTCCATATACGATTTCCACTGACAACCTCCTCGATTTCGTCGACCCTGCTGGAGAACTGAGTCGCCCACTTGAATATGTCGTCGAGGAGACCATGAGGGAGATCGAATGCGACACCACCGGGACGAACGTACGCTGCGTGCAGCCGTGCTCCAGAGACGCGTTCATAGAACTCCATCAGTTTTTCGCGCTCTTCAAAGCCCCACAAGAAGGGTGTGAGACCACCGACATCCATAACGTGCGTTAAAATGGCCATAAGGTCTATAGAAGTCTGATGAAAAAAGTCCAGAAGGATGGGAGGAAATAAGACGTTACGGTTCAGTATACGGGTAATTTCGCCAAACATGGTACGAATCCATTTAGCGCGCTCGGGTACCTCAATATTGAGGAGCTTCTCGACCGCCAAAGAATACGATAGCTCGTTTGTCACTGTTGAAGCGCATTGGTTTTGCGGTTGAGCACAAACTCGTGAACTTACTCATAGAAACGTAGTCTAGACGGTCAAAGTAAGGAAGGGCTTGTATATAGGTCTTGTGCTCGATTAATTTTTCCGTTCCGCGGTGTAGCAGACCAATGTGCTATAAAAGATTTAAATACAAAACACGAGATTTATCGACAGACATACTGGATCGGCTCGAAGGATTTCCTCTCCATTCAGCTCCAATATCATACGAAGGACGCCATGAGCAGCCGGATGTTGAGGACTAGAATCATTTTTAGTATACTCTCGTCCATAAGCCAGAAAACTAACCCAAAGTTCACTGTCCAAAAGTCATTAGACTCGAACACGAATATTCAAAAGTAACACACATACCGGTGAAGTGCCTCATCTTTGATTCTCTCCTTCCAATCTGATCAGCCAGAAGTTCTTCCGCAGTTATTCCATGAAGATCCTCCACGACATGGTAGTCGAACACATTTTTCGTAGCTGACTCCGTCGTTGGCTGAGCCTGGGCTAAGGCTGATGAGCTAGAAATATCCCTCCTCAGAAGCCTCGAGGTAGATGCACGCGCAGAGCGTGCTAACGAACGAAATAGCATGGAAGATGCCATCCTCGTCGTTGTGAACAGCGAGCAGGGCTACCTCGGAATTTGGCGGGAGTAGTGTGACAGGGCGCGTAACGGTTACGTGTCACTCGTTCTGCGTGACATGCGTGTTACAAACTACCAAGTACCCTATCGCGGGGTGGCACAATGTTACAGGTGCCTAGTGAATAACTCAACTCCGACTTCAAACCTTAAGGCCTCGTTGACCACCTGAAGGCTCCACTTACTGCTTCAGGGCAAAGTAGTCAAATTCCTCATAACCCATACTCCTGCGATCTTCCAGCACCCAGATGGTCGGATACTTTTTCAAATTTGTCTTCCACTCCAGCCTGGCATGCAACCTCAGAAATACTGACATATGCTCATCAAGTAAGTCATGCAAGAGTGCTTATCATTACGTTTCTATTGGCTCTCCCGCCTTTGATTGAGTATTATAGAGGGAATCACCTTTCAGTAAATTCATCAACACAACTCGTGGATCTATAGTAGGGCATAGTATGAATATCATTCTGTGGTCTTTTTTTGGTTCCTTGATTTATTGATACTCTGAATTTATATAGACTTGACAACAACGAACGCTCATACTTTTATCATATTGCACTCATATCAGGCCCAACTGCTTCTGCATCATCAAGCCTTATCTGATGAGAACTTCAGAGTTTCGTCGACTCCTTTATCCTCTCTGGTGACGAAAGTGGTCCCCATCTTGCTTGTGTCATATCCGTGTGCCTCAAGGTATTCTCGGAACTATAGATAAGTCAGGAATCATTGCAGCAAGATACAAGAGAAAAACATGACCTCACGGTCTTCTCGCTCTATACCTTCCGGTGATAATGGTTTAATGCAGATCAATGTCACAAGAGCGCTCAAAAGAGCTACGCCTTGGTTATACAAATAAATGAACGTCACCATTGTACAAACTCTTATGAACTCACCACTTCCAATCCAAAATGGGCCAGTGTTCCCTCTTATAGTGTTTGGGCCACCAAACGCTACAATCGTTAAACATCGTAGAAAACATGTGCGCAATTCTAATAAGCCAAACCTTTGATTATTGGAGGGAACACTACAAAACCCTCAATTTCATGGATTTGTAGAAGCGACAAGGACGACATACTCCAGGTACCAACAAAGGCTCCAACTTTTCCAGTTGCAGCGGCAATGCCGTAAAAATGTCCTCTGACAGCGGTAGGGCATGCCTTGCTTGCAAGGATAATTGTACAATCTCCTGGTCCAAACTCTCCGAAACTCAGGAATATACCGTAAAGAACCTATGGCACGGTCTCGTGAGTAGCCTTCGCAGGTTTCGATAGAATTTCTTACAGCGAAGGCGGCGATATGTTTCGTAAGCCTGGAAACTCATAAGTACTCCCTGTAGACTTTTTATAGAACTTTGCAACTGACTGCACGTATAAGCCGCTCATTATAAAACCAATCACCGCTTGGAGCACGAGACCAGTCATCTAATTGTGAATAAGCTTCTTTCATGAGCTTCGCATAGATGGCGACGAACGCACTAAAGTATTCTTCGGCCCAAGATAATCAACGACAAATGCGCCCGATATCGATCCTACCCGAAAAATCAGCACCATTCAAGACCAAGTGTATATTAAAAAAAGAAGACCTGGTAGGTAAAATAGACTGAATACTCAAGGTAAGTGGACAATCAAAGACAACTGGCTAAAGCGCACTTAATAACGACATTCCAGCCAAATACCACAGTCAGGTCCTTAGACCCACCTGTTATACTAACCAGAGGTCAAGCGGCAGAAATGAATTTCAAGGATCTAGCTCACTTATTGACGATGATCGATGAATAAATGACGAACTATGAGCAAGCCATGAGGTAACGACAAGTTGATGGACTGTTTTCACTCACTGGGAACCTGGCATGACCATCTCGACCTTGTTCACCTCAGAAAATCTGGATAGACTTACGCGATCAAATCATACAAGAACCTGTGCAAACCAATGTTCAGAAATGCAAGCATTTCACAATATGATATATGACACACCATATAAAGGATATGGCAGCCAAACCATTCCAATAGCGTTTGATGATCAGAAGGTACGGAATCTTCGCATGCTTCATGGAATCCTTTTTGTATCGCAAAGGCTCGTCCATATTGAGACGCCAGAGGAACACTGCAAGTGCAGGTATCATGCCGAAGCCGAGGGACATGCGCCAAACAGCCCGAAGGTGATCATTTCCAAAACTTTGAGGAAAAAACTGTAAGTTTTAAAGTCCTGGATATTATGGGTAAAGCTTACATCCAGAAGAAGACAAGGGGAACGAAAGCAGAAATAACAAGACCTGTGTCGATCGCCGTATCTATCGAGGTACAGGGAGATAAAAATGTATCCCTCGGAGGATTGACATGGGAAATGTAAAATCTTACTTGTCGCTAGTGCTAACCAACGGTGCCTGGCATTTCTTGCTATAATTTCCTCCTCAGACTGTTCTGAAGCAGACACGGATCCCGAGGGATATTCGGCGCCTAGACCGATTCCGAGGAAGAAACTAATTTCAGTTAGGAAGAAAGGAGTCAACATTATCTGTAGAACTGACCGCATAGCGCATAACATGCTTAGAAGCCCATTAACGCTTCCGTTTGCACCTGAGGAAGCCGCAGATAAACCAGCAAAAATCACGATAATTGCACTTGAAGTCATCTATAAAACGGTCTGCTGTCGTCTGTAGCGATTTTGCGAAGTATGTGTACCATCCCAAATTTCCTTCCAACTTTATCAGACAGAAAGCCTAAGTAGGAGTTTATACATGAGTCAAACGAGGTTTCAACAAATCTACGGGTGCGTTACCGAATAATAGCATACCGACCACGAAGCCTGCAAAACCGATACTGCTGACAATGGTACTGTAGTCGTGATCCGTCAAAACATCCTGCCCATAGATCCGGGTGAGAACTTGTTGAAATGTTACACAGGCCGTGAAATTCCAAGGTAGTACAAACCGGTGTTGACTTTTGAAGATAATCATTATTTGGATACTCTGAGTGATACGCAAAAGGAACTTACCACTACCGATGACGCCATTGGAATATCCTTTGAACAATCCAAAGATTGACATTGAGAGTGGCCAAAGACTTCATTGATCCTTTCCTTACCACTTGAGAATAAAGCAGTCCCGCAACTTTGGTACAGACGACGATATGATCATTCAGTCTTGCAATAAAAGAAGACGCATACACCTACGCAAATATCAGTGAAACGCTCTTGATACTGGTTTTCGGCGGCATGAGAAGGGAGTAGGACATCAGCCTGGGATACACTTCACTCGTTTGTAACGTGAGAGATATAGGTTATATCTTTGACACTTGTATCTTGCCGGCGTGGAAAACATCTTGAAGCCGAGAACTCGGACAACCTTTCAAGGCAAAGTAATACGAGTTCTTTTACTCTGAACATTTCTAGGATCAGAGTGGAAAACTTGCTTTTGAATGTAAATTACGTTGCTCCCTACACTTGACAGGGCGCAAGTGAAATGGACAGTTCTGAACAGTGAAATGGTGTGATTGGCGAGCCGGATCACCATTTTATACTCCGCAATCTCATCTGGTCCTCTTGGCAATACTGAAAGGGTTGGAATGCTTGCCTATGTCACGTTGGTTTGTTGGTTGGTCGGTGTATGTTAAAGATGATTATAAGAATAGATCTAAGATAGAGTGTAATTAGTTATGAGGAGAGAGTAGTAGGGAAGTAAATGTATACACATCACTGTTGAGAGCGGACTTACGCGACCGAAACGCCGAAACTACGTCATGTATCGACTTAAGCGATCTTTTCCCTTTTCTGGTTACCTCTCGTATATTTTCTTCGTCTTGGCCCGGGTGGTTAACACTGCTGAGGCTGGAATGTGTTTCCCTTGGAAAAAGTGACAAAGAAAGCTGTCATGCTACTTTCATGTCATTTTTTGATGGGAAATATATAAGCAACTTCATGTAGTCAAAGTCAGGAAATTATATACATTCATCCAGACCATTTCCTGCAATAAAATGATATCTCTTTACCACTCTCTAGTCATCAGAAACAGCATGGAAATTTTTCTAATATTTAATTGCATATTTCTTTAGAAAAAAATAGAAGAATAAACCAAATCTACTTTCAAAGTATGCTTTCTAGGTTTTACTTAGATGACTCTATCCTTTTTCTTCCATAAACGAGAATTGAAACTTGTAACATGACTGTCAAAACCAAACTATTACATCTCTATTATCTCCCATTGGCTGCACTCTGAGACCATCTCCCCATTTCATTCAAATACTTCTTCTTCAAGAAAAAGAATAAATTATAAGAAGAAACCTAGAAAGAAAAAGGTTCTGTCTTTGATGCATACCTTGAAAGTAAACTTAGTCTACTTTTTCTAAAAAAAATATGTAATGAAATATTAGAAAAATTTCTACGCTGTTTCTAATGGCTAGAGAGTAGTAAAGGTGACCAGAAGAAATGACCAAACATCCAGATTAGCCGATACTTTTGGTCACTTGTACAGAACTTAGATGAGCTAACGTTTACTAATATCCATTTGCTTGCAGTACTATAGAATGATATCGTCATATTTGGCCCCTGACAATCTTCCTCTCCCACACCTCTTCAGCTCTTGTCATTAGCCACTCAGCCAAGTATCGAGGTCGAGAATAAATTTGTGCTGGACATATACATCTCGAACTCCATTACCTACCCCATGAAGATCAATTTACCTCAGCCGTCTATAAATTTCACAAGATGTACACAAAAGTCAAAAAATGACAGAGGTTCCAAGAAAATCAAGAGGGTGCTGACTTAAAACAACTGTGTATCAAACATTACTTATCTAAGGAAATCTTTCCAGTCTTATCAACTCCACTATCCTCTACGGTGATGACAGTAGCATCTTGAGTCATCCCCATCATGCTGGTGCCATATCCGTGTTCTTCAAGGTATTCTCGGAACTTTGGACGAGTCAAGATGACTACATTGGTATATTATATATACGGGTAAACATACCTCTTGGTCTTCTCGTTGTATACCCTCCTGTGTTAATGGTTTGACGCACACCAGTGTCACAAGAGCACTCAGAAGAGCAACGCCTGAATTGTGCAGGTGAATGAGTGCCGTCATGTGCATATCTTTATAAACTGACCACTTCCAATCCAAAATGGACCAGTGTTCCCTCTGTCAGTACCTCAGCCACCAAATGCTACAACCATGAAACATCGTAGGACACGCGCAGAATGTGATCAGACAAACCATTGACTATCGGGGGGAACACTACGAATACCTCAATTTTCTGCATTCGTAGAAGGAAGAATGACATACTCCAGGTGCCAACAAAAGCCCCAACTTTGCCAATCGCAGCGGCAATGCCGTAATAATGTCCTCTCACAGCGGTAGGACATACCTTGCTTGCAAGTATGCCCAAACAATCTCCCGGTCCAAACTCCCCGAAGCTCAGGAATATACCGTAAAGAACCTATGGCGCAATCTCGTTAGCTACAACCACTAATATGAATAGAAAGCTTACAGCAAAAGCACAATGTGTTTCGTGAGCCTGTCAAGTGATAAGTATGCCATGTGGACATTTATAGAACATAGCAACTGACTGCGTATAAGACACTCATTATGAAACCAATCACTGCCTGAAGTACAGACCAGTTATCTTCTTTTGAATCAGCTTCTTTTCTATCAGCCTTACATAGAGATGCACGCACTCAAGTGTTCTTCGGTCCAAGATAATCAACCACCAATGCGCCCAGTATTGATCCTGCCCACACAATATACAATCAGTACCATTTATGGACAAGAGCAGATAAGAAGACCTGGCAGGTAAAACAAACTGAATTCTCAAAGTCAGTGGCCGATCGAAGTCAACGGAGCAAAAACGTACTTGATCACGACATTCCAACCAAATACCACAGTCAGGTCCTTCGATCCACCTGTGATACTAACTAGAGGTCAATTGTAGAGAGGGATGTTAACAATCTAGCTCACTTGTTTACGATGATCGATGAATAGATGACAAACTGTGAGCGAATGATGAGATGACGACAAATTAGAGATTGTTTTCACTCACTGGGAACCTGGCATGATCATATCAAACTTTGGTATATACTCCGAAAGGATTTGGATAGACGTACGCGATCAGATCATACAAGAACCTGTGCAAACCAACGTCCAGAAATGCAAGCACTCTACAATATGATATAAGACACACCATATAAAGGATATTGCAGCTAAACGATTCCAGTAGCGCTTGATGACTAGGAGGTACGGGATCTTCGCATGCTTCATGGAACCTTTTTGATATCGCAGTATCTCGTCCATATTGAGGTGCCAGAGGAACACTGCGAGCGCAGTCATCATGCCAAAACCGAGGGACATGCGCCAAACAACACGAAGATGATTGTTTCCGAAACTTCGAGGAGGACAATGTAAGTTTTGGGTATAATGACCGGTAACGATAAAGCTTACATCCAGAAGAAGACGAGGGGAACAAAGGCTGAAGTAACGAATCCCGTGTCAATCGCGGTATTTGTCAAGATGAGAATGTGTGACAAGGATTGGCATGGACTCGGACGTAAAACGTTATCTGTCGCTAGAGCAAACCAACGATGCCTGGCATTCTTGGCTATAGTTTCCTCCTCAGACTGCTCCGGGGCAGACACGGATCCAGAGGGAAATTCAGCGCCCAGTCCAACGCCAAGGAAGAAACTGGTTTCAAGGATCGGCGTGCAATTGCTGTAGATTAGTATGCGTCGCCTAGACAAATACAATCTCAGTCTCGTGCACGTTGA
>JAGGAQ010006589.1:0-11276 GCA_017657225.1 Termitomyces sp. T69sscA
GTAATAATCAGTGTATCAAGAGTCCAAAGTGTTCAAAAGGTTCACCAATATAAGCTAGATTGAATGGTTATCAACATCAGTCAATGAGTTGTCAGAGGTTACTCACTTTGTTGTGTGGATTCTATTCCACAGCTTTCAATTCAGGCCTTGTTTGTATGTGTTGTGCCCTGAACACGCGAGGCGTGAAAAACCATGTCCACTAAATCGCGCGTGGACTTAGCCAAAATTCGCCTCAAGTGGTTCAGACTCCGCTCGAAACATGAAACTCAGCCTCATATGAATGGGACGACTCTTTTCAACCCCGCTTGTTAGCTAATTTGCTGACCAATTGTAAAAGTTCCCACCCGTTGTCCCATTATTATTAGATTCATATGACTCATCAAGGCTGACTACTAAAAGATGGAAAGGGATAGAGCAGGCCGAGCAGTCATTCAGATGTGCTAAGAGTGGGCGCATCCTTGGACTAAGCTCAGAGTAGAGTTGGATATGGTCCAGAGACTGGTCCCCTGACACTATGACTATGATGTATTGACTAATAGGGCTGGTATGTACTAAGCACTAATGAGTAAGCAACAATCAGCATGAGTAAGCCAGCCAATGGCATAAAGGCCTGCTGACAAGTAGAGTGGGTCTGAAGATCAGTTGATCTGTCAAATGATGATGCCAAAACAAGATGATAGCTGGGTAGGGCCAAAGCAGTCCAGATGGTGGCTAGATGTGGGTGCCAACATCAACACAGACTAAGCAAGGCTAGAGTGGATGGTCTAGGACTCGTCCCCTGACAGCTATGAAAATAGGCCCAGGATAAAATGTGAGAGGCTTGGAATAGATAAAAAGGTTCAAGGAAGTGGGGCTCAAGTTATGGTGGGATGGATGAGAGTCAAGCACAGAGGTAGGACTATATAGGTGTCCTGAAATATGGGCATTGTCAGATTCTTCTAACAAGGAGCTTAGGTCATGGAGGCAAGAGACTGAGAATTAGAAGAGGCCTGAGGTAGGCATTGAAGTGGTAGTAGACAGGGTTGTATTAATTTTGATTCATGAGGTCTAGGAATTGTCAGTATAGGCTAAATTGGAAAAGGTGGAGGAAAAAACTAAGTAAAAGACAAAGGGCAGAACTGAGTCAAAGATGAAGCTGAGACTTGAGTGCAAAATAGAGAAGTTGAGAAAGAAAGTTGAGAGAGTTGAGATGAGTGAAATGAGGCAAGAGTAGAGAAAAGCAGTCAGACTGAGAAATATAAGACAGAGTATAAGAGAAGTATACGATAAGTAAGCAAATACTATGTTCTACCCTACTACTTATATACAAGTACTAGGCTAAGCCCTGGGCTGCAGGTTTTTACCTTTGGGGTCTGGATACTGCACTGTGACTTTGAGCATGGTTCATGGTTCATGCAGGGTTGGCAGGTGTTAGTTTCAATTGTGCAGTGCAAAGGTTGCATGGGCAGAGGGTTAGAAGGATGTGCAAGCAATAGGTTGTGTGATAAAATGATGTATGGGCCATGATGTGCAGGAATGATGTGTAGGAAGAATGGGTGATGCATGGGCTGTAATGCATGATGGAGGAATTGATAATACTAAGGAGGAGTACTAGAATCAATGGAGTAGGAGGTAATGATGTGTCTTGGAACTGAGGCAAAGGCAGGGTGATGACTTTTTTAATTTCAATATTGATTCTTCCATTGTGCAGAAAGCAGTTTCCAGTTCAACTAGCTTTTGCTATGACTATAAACAAGTCTCAAGGGCAATCAGTTAAACACATTGGATTAGGACTTGGATCTTGGATCACCTGTGTTCTCACATGGATGACTTTATGTAGCCCTTTCCAGATGCACATCAGGAAGTAGAATTAAAGTGATTTTGTTACCAGACAATACAAATAGGACAACTGCCAATACTATCACAAACAGGGAGTTGCAAAATTTCTAGCAAATTGATGATTACAACACAACAACTGTACTTTTCTCTAATCAGACATCAGGAGTCAGTTGACTAGTATCTGAGGTAGATGTGTATCATGTTACATTTGTGGTAGTGTACTGTTGAAGCTCCCTGGAAGGAAGCCGGATGTTCAGGTCCCAAAAACAGAGAGTTGCAAAACATTTGTAATAGTGTGTCACATTGCCGGTTCAATCTCTACTTCGGGAATGTGATCCAATCAATAAGAACACACTCAGCTTTAGGAGATTCAACAAACCACAACGTGATGCCTTTGGCAGACTTCAAATTCTGATCAATTGCATCAAAGTGAAATCACAGATTGTCATGCAAAACATGAGTTTATCCTCTACAGTCCTCCCACCTATACCAGGCACCTGGAAATCAAGCACAGACTTTCTTTATGATGTATCAGACATGTGTACAGTAACTTGAGCCAAAACATATTATATAGATTAAAACCGGGAACAGTCTTTCCAAGATATCTAAATTTCCACATATTGATCAAGCAATCACAATATAAAAACACACTCAATTGACCCCAGAATCAAGATCAAAGAAATACTAGTATTGTAAGACCTCAGTACAAGAGGATCAAGGATACAGCTATCTTGATCTCCAAAGAAACTACATTTTGCAACTCCCTGTGGTTTTGCAAGCCAGTACACGTGATAGTATTGCCTATCAAGAGATTTTCTATGGTTTACAATTGTAGTTTATAAAAGCTTGATTATATTGCATACTTGATAGAAACATATAAATACACATTATTACTCAATGGCAGTGCCTCAATGAGATTTAGAGCCATAATCAAACAAAGTGAGGTTATGGTGGAGCCTTGAATCACTCAGTGAGATTTGGAGCCATAACCAAATGAAGTGAAGTTATTGTGGAGCCTTTAGTCACTCAATGAGATTTAGAGCCATAATTGAACAAAGTGAGGTTATAGTGGAGCTTTGAATCACTCAGTGGGATTTGAAGCTATACTTCATGAAGTGAGGTATAGTTATTTGGAGGCAAAGCCCCCAATGAGATTCAAGGCCTGTGCCTTTGGCACAGGCCGTAGCTTGTATATTATTAAATATACAAATTCAGCACTGCAAATCTTGTTACTTGAGCTGCATGAGTATGTATTTGCATGCAAAGCAGCCAGAGAATTTGAATGTCCAATCCCACCCATCCAAGAACCTGTACCAATACATCATCTTCTGTGACCTCAGAGGTGAAGACTTGGCCGTTGATGAGCCTGCTGCGCCTTCACACCACAGCATGCATGACAATTCTGCTTTCCTTGTGTGTCTTTCTCTCATTGACCTCACTAAACCAACTCATGTTCACAGGCCGCTTCACCTCCGCAAGCACACACATCTCTACCTCTGCAAGCACATGCATCTCTGTACCCTGGCCCCACTCAACAAGTATACCCTGTCTCTGCCCAACAGTCATAGCTAGCTCCACCTGCCCCCATCCACTCTCAGCCTCAGCCTCAGCCTCAGCCCTAGCCCCAGCAGCCACAACCCTAGGCACAGCCTCTACGTGCCCAGCAGCAGCCACCCATGAGCTGCCACAATGCCCATGCCAACTCTGTCCACATGGCTGCTGTGTCCCTTGAAACAGTTGAGCACGCCCTTGGCGACCTGCATGTGTCCAATCCATGTGGAAGGCAATGCAGTGTCCACACACCTAGCATGCCCTGTTTGCAGCTCAGCCACACCAGCTCACAGTCTCCACAACTGACTTTGATTTTGCCAGTATGAATGCAAAGTTTGACAAAGCCGTGTTGAGTGCTGCCAAGACTAACAGCATTGTTGCAGACACTATTGCTTCAAGCACAAACAAGAGTACGACTCTGCAGACAAATGAGACCAACACATCACCTACTCTGCTCAGCACCTGCTGCGTCTGGCAGCAGCAGTGTTGGTGGACGCTGCAGGTGCAGGCATGCACAAGAGGAGGAGTGGGAGGGTAAAGGAGAGGGAGAAAGCAAGCCTGGTGGTGCTGCACATGCGCACATGGGGCATACCTGGTGTTGGTGTGGGGTATGTGAGGCATGTATGCATGCATAAGGGAAGGAGGGGTGTCATTGGTGCTGGTTCAGGTCTGATGAAGATGCCTAAAATGGCCTGTAGCTTGCATATGCCACAACAAAGACTACTGCTGGGGCTAGGGTGCAAACCTGACTGGAGAGCATTCTCCATTGTCCATCAAGTACAGGCTGTGCTGGAAGGTCACATGCTGTCACAATACACTCATGATACATGTGACTATGTCCCTACACAGTCTCGTACTTAGTACTTACAGTCTTTATCTTTGTCCATTTTGTTTTTAGGTAGAAATAAATTTCATTTTTAGTGCTATTGATGTGTTGCGTTGCAAATTGCTGGTTATGGCCTTACACTTGAACAAAGATTTTTAAATTTTTTTCTCCTTCTTGCAATGGCAACTCCTATGGACCACAAGGAGATAACAGCACCAGACTCAATGAGTGAAAGGATTGCGGGCATGGTTTTCCAGGCCATGCAGTCCCAGTTCATGGCACATATGCAGGCCCAGGATGAGGGGCTCTTGGCAGTCCTTGCCTGGGTCTCACAGCTGAAACAGATGGTTCAGCACCTTGAGCAGGTGGTGCAAGGGCAAGACCAGTGTTTGGTCCAGCAGGTTCTGCATGTCCCTAGGACTAACCCACCTGAGGTCTATGACAGAAAGCTGAAGCAACTTGTGGATCAGTTTGCTGAACAGGTCAAGGCTGCAGCAGAATTTGAAGTCTTTAGAGATGACCAGCAGAAGATTGTCTGGGCACAATCTTACCTGACAGGGTCAGCATGCCAGTGTGGTTGGCTGTTATAATGATGGGTTTGAACAACCCAACACTCAATTCACAGAGGTTCAGCTGGAATGCGTGGCTCATGAACTTTAGAGCCACTTCTTGCACCCAAGACCAGGCCCAGGATGCTTTAAACTGAATCAGTCAGCTGCAGCAAGGCTCAAAGTTGATTACTGACTATTGCATAGTTTGAGTTGAAAGGGAAGTTGGGACAGGTGGATGCCGAGAGTGACTATATTAAGGATAGGTTCTGGAAGGGCTTGAATGCAGCAGCATTGGAAGTGTTAGTCAACACAAATTTCCAGACGGCAGAGGAGGCTTGGGACATACTGCTGAGGTGGGAGAGTAAATTGGTGGACCTCACAGCCAGGAAGAAGGATTCATTGCACACTGGCTCTTCTTTGACATTGACAGCTCCTCACACTACCGCACCAGCCCATGTGGCTTCCCCTCCACCATTGACTGACCCAAACATGATGGATGTGGATTGTGCCAAGGCGTCACTCACAAATAGGAAGTGTTACAGACATGGACAAGCAGGACACCTCATTGCGCAGTGCCCAGCTTGGGAGGAGTCCATCAAGGCAGCAGTTTGAGAGGTGGTGGAGAGTGCTAAGAAGGTGGAAAAACCCCAAGCAGGTTTTGTGTAGGGTTGCCCCATGTGCTCACTGTGGGGGTGACCAAACCAATCCATGTACTCACAGCACTAAATAGCACTGTTTTGTATGGCTTAGAAGAGGCGAGTGTAGGAAAGAAGAGGCACCAAATGGCATGGGCAGCGGTGTTACATGCACAGACACCAAGATCAGACTACACAGCATTGAAACTACCAGTGACGTTGCGGATGTGGGTCCAGGGTGTAGTGCAGGTTGTGGACACCTGGGCCATGGTCGACTCTGGCACTAGCTGCTGCTTCATGACTCAGCACTTTGTTGACAAGCAGAGTTTACCAACAGTGCCAAAGAGGCGTCTGATGTGGTTGCAGAAAATCAATAATTCAGAGGTCAAGTTGGGGCTCATTACAAGGGAGGTGCATCTGACAGTGGTGGTGGGAGAGCATGAGGAAACGGTGGTGTTCAATGTGGCAGATATTATTTGATTCTAGGTGTTAACTGGCTGCAGTGGCACAGCCCAGCAATTGATTGGGGCTGTTTGATGGTTGAGTTTACATTGACCTTTTGCAAGACTTCTTGTTTGTGGGCAGCATGTGCGGCAATGACAGGCAGCCATCCTCCTCAGCAACCTCAGGTGTTGGAGGTGCAACCAGGTCCAGCAACGACACCATGGCACCACACATGTTGGGCCTTTGTATGCAAGTCAAGCAGTGCAACACCAGCTAGGGCTTGGGTTTGTCAGGTGGTTCCAGCAGAACATTTTTGTTGGAATTGTTGGACACACAATGACATCACCATGACAAACATTTAGTATGCTGGGTCAGGAACCACCCTTCACAATGTGATGGGCCAAGGCACCATACCCTTTCACACTTAGACAATAGAAACACAACATATATATTTGGACACGTAGAAACTACACCCTCAATCGCTTATATGAGACTGAGGGTGAGCCAATCATTACACTACTTGCCACTACAACAACTGACTATATTACAAAGATATCAATACTAATATATAGCTCTGTGTACAAGTCCAAACTCTAATAGTTTTGCTACCTGAAGAAGGCATGGACCCAAGTGACATGTTTTCAGTAGGGGCAGCAGGTAGAAGCAGTGAAAATAGCAAAGGCATGTATAAATGGGACAATCTAGCGTGTGGAGGTGGTGGCAGGGACAAGTGCAGGGCAGGGAGTATTTTTGCAACAAAGGTGGAAAATGAAGTTGGTGCAGGGGGTGGAAGAGCTTTATTTGGCAATGGGGAGGGGAGTGGCAGGAATGAGTTTTTCACAGGAATTGGCAGAGGAGGATGTGTGGAGGAAGAGTGGTGGAGAGCAGAAAGTGGAGGACATGGTGCCAGGGGAATTCCATGAGTTTCTCAGCATGTTTGACAAGTGACAGTCAGAGCAATTACCTGCACACACAAAGTATGATCTGAGCATTGACTTGTTAGATGGTGCTGAGGTTCTGCCACCAGGCAAACTGTACCAGTTGGCCCCAGCAGAGCTCAGGGCTCTGCGGGAGTTCATTGATGAGAACCTAGCCAAGGGTTACATACAGCAGTCTAGTCCACCTTGTGGTGCTCCAGTCTTCTTTGTGAAGAAGAAGGATGGCAGCCTTTGACTGGTGGTTGACTTTCAGGCAATGAATGTAGTGACATGGCCAGATGCCTATCCCATTCTGTTGACAAGTGAGCTGTTGGATTGTCTGAAGGCAGCAAAGGTGTTTACCACACTAGATATGTTGTGGGGGTATTACAATGTGAGGATTTGTCATGGTGATGAGTGGAAGACCTCTTCTCAGACACATTACAGCCAGTTTGAGTTTCTAGTGATGCAGTTTGGATTGTGCAATGCACCAGCAGCATTTCAGCACATGGTTAATGACTTGTTCCATGATCTTGTTGATGTGTATGTGGTGCTCTATCTGGATGACATCATTATTTTTTCAGAGGACCCAGGGCAACATGATGCTCATGTTTGAGAAGTTCTACATCGACTTCAGAAGGCAGATCTCTTTCTAAAACCAGAGAAGTGCCAGTTCTGAATGGCAGAGGTGGGGTACTTAGGGCTGAAGATCTTGCTGGGACATGTGGGCATGGATCCAGTCAAGGTTAGTGGCATCACAGACTGGCCAACTCCATGGAACTTATAACATGTGAACCAATTCCTGGGTTTTTGCAATTTTTACTGGAGATTTGTGTGAGGCCACTGGAGGACTTGAAGAGAAAGGACTGTGTGTAGCGGTGGGGGGTGGCAGAGCAAGAGGCATTTGACAAGTTGAAGATGACATTTGTGAGGGCTCCAGTGCTGATAATGCCAGACACAGAGGCTCAGTTTTGGGTGGAGACAGATGCATCTGATTTTGCAGTGGGTGCAGTTCTATCACAGAAGACACAGGATGGAGAGTGGCAGCCAGTTGCATTTTTCTCCAAGTCTATGCAACCAGCAGAGTGCAATTATGATGTACATGATAAGGAGCTGTTGTCAGTGGTGAGAGCCTTTGAAGTGTAGAGACCATATCTGGAGGGCAGCCCATTTGTAGTAGAAGTGTTCTCAGATCATTGCAACCTGGAATACTTTATGACCACAAGGGACTTGAGCCGTTGACAAGCACGTTGAAGTCTTTTCTTGAACCAGTTCACATTTGTGATTCATCACAGAGCAGGTCATCTTAGTGCAGGCCCTGATGGCCTGTCACAATGCCCAGACCATGAGCCTTCCCAAAATGCGCATGATAATGCCAGGAAGACAGTGTTGCCAGAGCAGCGGGTGGTGAAGTGTGGTGTGGTGGTTAAGTTAGCATGGTGTGGACAATCAGTGGTGGCAAAGAGGGTGGTGGCAGCACAGCAAATAGCAGCAGATGGTGACATTTTGACCAGGATTTAGGTGGCAACTCAGGAAGACCATGGCTGGCACCAGTCTTGGGCATGACAGATGCACCAGCATTAGTGAAGTCAAGACTTTGGACTTCAATCAGATGGGCAGATAGAGTGGGTTAATCAAGAACTAGAGATTTACCTGTATGCATTCATTGATTATTATCAGGAGTGTTTGGATGGACTGGTTACCATTTGTGGAATTTGCCTACAACAATTGTATAAGCACTGCGATGGGTATGTTGCCATTCTACACTGAGTATGCTTATAACCTGACATTCTTGGTCAACCCAGTGAACTCTGAGAGGGTATCAAAGGCTGATGAATGCCTTGAGAAGATTTGCAAGTAACAGGAGGAACTGAAAGCTTTGTTGGAACTGGCGGCCACAAGAATGAAACAATTCTATGATGCTTGGGTCAACAAGTTGCCTGACTACATTGTGAAGGACCATGTCTACCTGGAACAAGCAGATTTACGCTCAGATCACCTGAACCACAAGCTCGATTTCAAGTGATTTGGCCCCTTCCAGATTACGCAGAAGATCTCAGATACATTGGGTTTACCTGATGGATGGGTGATACACAATGTGTTCCATGTCTTGTGCTTAGTTCCAGTGTGTAAAGACATGATCCTAGGCCAACGTCAGAAACCACCACCTTTGGTGCAAATGGAGTCAGGTGAGGAGGTCAAGATAGAGCAATTATTGCATGAATGGTGGATGAGGGGTGGGGTTATGGATTTCTGGTGTGCTGGAAGGGATATAATGAGAGTGAGGATGAGTGGCTTATAGAATACGACATGCCACACATGTTGGAGGCCATCCAAGAGTTCAGAGTGAACAAAAAGGCACGTGGAAAGAGCAGGCATAGAAAAGGGGCAAGGCAGACCTGAGAACAAGATGGGTTCTTTTTTTTTCAACCCTCTATCTTACAAGTGGGAGGCAGGTGTCACAATACACTCACAATACACGTGACTATGTCTCTACACAGTCTCATATTTAGTATTTACAGTCTTTATCTTTGTCCATTTCATTTCTAGGTATATTTATCCAAACATATTTATTACCTATTAGAAATACATTTTGTTTTTAGTGCTATTAATACCCTTACTCTTGCAACTATGCAATTCCAATCTTCATCCTCAAGGAATGCATACTGATACAGGGTCATCCAAGAATATAAAGAATAGAAACAGAAGCTGAAAACTGTAAGCTTGAAATAAACATCAAAAACTGTAGACATGGACATACCATTGAGTAAAGAGCCCATGAGCCCACACCAACAGCAGGAGTAACCTCGTGACAAGATGCTGGAAATGTCAAAATTCAGCCTGATGGCATGGGCAATTGCTGGGTGATGAGATCATAAGATCAATGATCCATCACTCCATCATGATCTCGATGTTTTCTGGACAAGTGGCTGTGCCTGGTGATGGCAACCATCATGGATCATTGATCCACTGATGAGGCATCAATCACAACCAAAGAATCTCTATTCTCATATCTACCACTACAACCCTTACCTGCACTTGCCCACAACCTCCCTCACCTCACTAGCACGTGCACGGCCCATGGAGAGGGGAGGATGGAGGATGAGGGAGGGGCAGGACAGCCAAAACAGGGCCATAAGCATGGTTTTAGCCAAGAAAAGGCTAACCATTCCTCTGGGATGGTCTGGACACACCAAGGTGGCGTCAGCACCTCTGGGTAGGCAGAATCATGTGAAACCACACCTGGTCCATGCATGCCACCGACTGGTATAAAAGGAGAACATTTCTGGGGATGTTGGGCAAGCAAGCAGCTTGCCATGGCACAGAGTCCCCAGCATGTAGACATCTTAGGCTCAGGAGCTTGGGCTTGGGCTTGACTTCAGTGGTCTCTTTGGGAATAATTAGTTGCATATTTGAATTAAATCTGGTTTTATTGGTCTCCCATTTGTGTGAGCAAAAACCACTATTTTACATGAAATAAACTATATTATTTTGTTGACTGAAAAGTGTGCGTGCGCATAACTAAGCCCAACACAACTAAGTGAATAGGTTTATCTTAATCTAATCAGATAATCTTATCAATAAGATTAAATAAATCCTATTTTGCATCAATACTGTGAACTTCCTCTGCAAAAAATCTCTTTTTAGCCAAACATCAAATACATTATGTGGTGTAGGACACGATGTACAAGTAAGCTTCAGTTGTTCCACTAAGTGTATGAAAATAGCTATGTTGACCTGTAGAACATGATGTACAGGTAATCTACAGGTATGTGTAAGTAAATAGATGGGATATGTTAGTAGACAATTTGAGCTCACCCTCAGTTGTTCTACTAAGTGTATAAAAACAGCTGAGGGTAGTGAAAATTGTAACCAGTATTTATATCAACAGAAAAATAATGTTTTGAAACAAAATAGACAAAAAGAGATAGTGTAACATAGTGTAGCAATGGTGCCTTACTCTAACTCTAATCAGTCACTCCTTCTTTATTGGATCTCTTATCTTTCATCACCGCACACCTATCCTTTTGGTACAACCGATTAACTACAGTATAAAAAGGACCCCTACAATACTTAGTAGAGGTCAAACTTCGCAATAGAGAGCTTAACCCTGTTCTGTTCTGACTCTGCGCAAAGCCTCTTGCTTATTGTGTGACCCCACCATTACATAACACTGTGGTTACATATTTTGAATGCACCAAAAGCTCTACTACCACTGATGCAAAATGCGATTATTTCTTATTTCGAGATTATATTATCTTATCTTATCAATAGATAATCTAATCCGATTAAGATAATCTTATTTACTTAGTTGCGTTGGGCTACGTTACACGTGCGCGCACTTTTAAGTAGTGAAGACAATATAGTGTATTTGGTTTTTAAAAGGTCTTTAATTCACACTAGAGTGGAATGCAGTCGAACCCAATTAAATTCCCAAATGAAACTAGTTATCCCCCAAGAAGACTAACTACTGCTCCTGAGCCTAAGAATCCGCTCGCTGGGGATCCCATGCCGTGGCAGCTAGTTGCTTGCC
>JAGGAQ010006590.1:0-11257 GCA_017657225.1 Termitomyces sp. T69sscA
GAGCGATGTGGAAGCTGGTCATCATGGACCAGTATGTCGATTTTGAAAAGCTATACGCTACACTGGATAAAGCTTACAACCACAATGATGAACCGAAGGACTTCATGGCTGGATTCTCTCTGGTCAGAACAGATCACGCAGTTGCCCGCCGCCCGATCTTATCAGAATCTGACTGGTCTCGTACTTTCGACGCTTGGATGGCAGCAGTTATTGTATTCTACCCTCATCGTGAGACAGAGTTATCTTCATATCGTGGTCGTATCCTCAACTTTTTCCGCTCGCTTCCTGGGGCAGCTTCTGTCGCAATTCCATTCGACAGAGATGCTTGAGACCGATACGCTCGAAAGCCCTTCCAGATGGATGATTACAACGAGCTTCACGTACCCTTGCTCTCTCAGCTACTTAGCGCATCTGCATCCGCATCTGGGTCAAATCTTAAGCGTAGCATCCCGTACCAAGGACAAGGACAAAAACAATCCTCCACGATATGTCAGAACTGGAACCTGGGGTTCTGTAATTCTGACCCATGCCCCAGCAATTGTCGGCATCACATGTGCAGTGAATGCAATGGACAACACAGAGCAAGAGATCACGAAGACTGCCTCAACAAGCTCAGACATCGCAGGCAGCAATACAGAACGAGTGGAATCAATCCTTCGAGCTGAGACGGCCCGCACCTCGGGTCCGAGATCTCTTGGTAACCATTTGAAACGGCCTGGAGAGGCATTCGGAGAGGGTCCACGGTTTTGTCGTGGTTTCATTTGGAACAATTCACGCAATAATATTTCTATGTCCCCCTCAGCATTGGCTACAGAGACAGCGACTCCGCTGCCTTCTCCTCCGGAGCATCTCAGGTCAAACCCTGACATTCAGTCTACGCTGAAATCGATGAAAGACTATATCAGAGTTGAGACTCCCTTCGACGTTGACAAGTTCCAGAGGATGCTTTGGGATCACCCAAACCAGCCGTTCGTAAGGTCAGTTATGGATGGCTTGCGGTTCAGTTTTTGGCCATGTAATGAAGGGGCTTGGTCTATGGACAATGATGAACCGTTGGCCAATTATTCTGCTGACGACAAAGACATGGAAGCCATACGAGCATTCAGAGACAAAGAGATCAATGCGCGAAGATGGTCAGACCCACTCGACTTACCCAAACTCTTGCCAGGAATGAAGTCTTCGCCACTCTTTGTTGTCTGGCAAAAAGGGAAGGCGCGAGTCGTGACTGACCACACAGCATCAGGTTTGAATGACGGTATCCCTCGAGAAGAAGCAAAAGTCAGGTATGACGACATGCGCACCTTTGGACAAGCCATATACGATGCAAAAAGAAAACACCCAAACGAAACATTGGTTACTTGGAAATCGGATGTCGCGAGTGCTTTCCTCAATTTGCCGGCTCACCCCCTCTGGCAGCTGAGACAAGTGGTGGAAGTACATGGTAAATGGCGAATAGTCCATCGTCTTGTTTTTGGAAACCGAGCATCCCCCCGCTGCTGGTGCGCGGTAGCTAACCTAATGGCCTGGCTGGGCATTGTAAAACTCAGAATAGACAACCTTCATGATTTTATGGATGACTTTTTCAGCTGGGATCTTGCTTCCAATCTGGTCGACTTTAAAGGACGGCTTCGCCCGAAGAGGCAAGTACAGCTGCTTATCTTATGGGATACGATAGGTTGCCCTTGGGAGGATAAAAAACAGGAGTTTGGCACTCATCTTAAAATCATTGGTTTCTGGGTCGACATAAATGGAGGTACCATTACTCTGACGAAAGACTCGCTCTATGACATCTGCAATAAGATAAAAGACTTCACAGACACCCCATCATGACGTCTGCGGCTTTGGGAATGGCAGCGTCTCGCCGGTCACCTTAACTGGTTACTCAACGTTCTCCCATGGGGACGACCAGCTCTCTCCTCTTTGTACAATAAAATTGCCAAAAAATCAACGCCCTACGCAGGAATCTATCTCAATCGTGATGTAATCGAAGACCTAAATTGGTTAAAGGACACTATCCCTACAGCTGTTGGAGTACGCTTTGTAGACAGCACCTTTTGGGACGACAGCTCGGCTGACTTCGTCCTGTGGACTGACGCTAGCCTGAAGATGGCAATGGCCTTTGTGTATGCTGGGAATGGCTTCATATATCAACTGAAGCCGCGATCCCCACAAACGAAGATCGACATCTTCTTCCTTGAGCTTGTCGCAATTTTATCAGCGATTTTCCACATGGCCTCATTCAATTGCCCCCCCCCCCAAAAAAGTTCTATTGTACACCGACAGCCTGGACTCTGTTGCGGTGTTCAATTCCCTCAATGCGTCTGAGCCGCTTCATAATTTGGTGCTTCGAGCGGTTGCGGGCATTATTCTCAATACAGGAATCGATTTGCACGTTCGTCACATAGCGGGTGCCGACAACACACGCGCCGATCTCCTATCACGATTACTCCTTGATGATTATCATTGTTGCTTCCCCGCTGATCACGTCCGAGACTTCGAGCCTCCTCGACACCTTCTTCCGGCGCGATGGAGCAAATCCTTTTAAAAGCATTGGGCGGGTCGACGTCTTCGACTCGCCCGCCCATGCCGTCTGATGACCTCAGCGCTTGGACTCTGCACGTTCAGTCAAATGCTATTGAGAAAACTACGGCAACAGGTTACGCGACCACAACTCGTGATTATTTAAAGTTCTGTCTGGCTCATAATCTTTCTATAAATCCTACTCCTGAAACACTGTCCAAATATATTGCTTACACCTCACGTTATATCGCTTCAGCCCCGAGATATCTCTCCGGCATCAGACACTTCCTAGTCGACTTCTACCCTGATTTTGATAAAAATCGCGCTCACCCGACTGTTCAAGCTGCAATAAGGGGCTCAAAAAAGATAAGAGCTGACCCAGTTAGGCGAAAACAGCCCCTACGCTTACACCACTTGCAGTCTTTCAATGACGCCGCAAAGAAATCGGGTGACTATGATGATTTATTATTTGCAACCATCATGTCCTGCGCTTTCTACGCCTGTCACCGGTCTGGTGAACTCATCATCACATCCACCAATGTTGTCGACTGGAGGAAAATCATCAAAAGGTCTTCCTTACGCTTCTCATCTGGCTACGCCAAATACACACTGCCGTACCACAAGGCAGATCCGTTTTATCAAGGCTGCGACATCATGTTTGCGCACCATGATGTTGGTGATCCAGTCAAGTTACTGATTGAATACACGACTAGGCGTGACATCACTCACGGGGCTCGTTATCCTCTGTTCTTGCGCGAGGACGGTTCTTTACCAACGAGGTCATGGTTTGATTCAAGATTGTTCTCTTTCGTCGATAGATCGTTTGGAGGTCATTCAGCTCGCGCAGGTGGCGCTACTTACTATGCATCTCTTGGCCTTTCCGAATCGATCATTATGGCAATCGGTCGATGGTCTTCTAACGCTTGGAAATCCTATATAAGGGACAACCCATGTGTTCAAGCGGCTTTACAACTCGCTTCTGTGCAAAAGAAAACTTCGCCGAACAATTAATCTCATTCAGGCATCCTCTACTTAACTCCTCGTTCACCTTTTTCACCTCCACCTTCCCCACCTCCACTCATCATCAGCCCTTATAGCCACCTTCTCTCGTCGTTCCTCGTTGCATCTGGAATACACGCATTGGGCACGTGCAGATGCACGTGCCCAGACTCGGGCTAAAACAATCCGACTGGACTAAGCTGCAGAGGCAGTCTGACAATTGTGACACATGACAGTATGAGTGCCGTCTGACTTACCTCCTGGTGTCTATTGCCATAACAGGACAACTTTCAGATATCAGACATTGTCCAAATGCAGTTCGTCATGGCAGAGACTGTATTGTGATGAATTTCTTCCAACAATAATTTGTGTAAAAAACTGGCTAAAGAATTCCCAAACGCTGGCCCTCTTTGAACTCGTCAGGATATAACTTCATAGCCACAGCAGGAAACAAGCTGAGCCTTGCAAATCCACTGCGAATGAGCGGGTTCTCAATCGTCATGAGTTTTTGTATTTGTGGATTCGGCGCTGCATGAGCCTTCACCATTTCCGGATTGTTGAATTGAGGGAGAGGTAACACAGGTTTCTCAAGTCTGGTGGAGAGAACGTAAGGAATTGTGTACCTGTAATAGTCACGGATGAGTTTGCTTGATTATATATGAGAAAGGTTCAATACCTGTCTTTGTCAATCTTGAGTGTGTTAACGCGGTGGAGGGTTGCAACTAGACGGCCACCGGTAAGTCTCATGAGTTGCAAACCTGAAAATGGATCCGAGAATTAGATGAAGAGGTACTTCAGATAGCACATACCAATGTTACAAACCACACCACCCTTGACGTAAGGGATGTCTACCCACTTCCCATGATGATTCTGCGCCTCAAGACCCTGTCTGGACTGAATCAAACACGTAACAAAGGTCGACGGATCCCGATGCTCATGCATGCCTTGTATAAATCCATTCTTCGCCTCTTGTGACATCCCGGCAGTGAAAGGAAAGTAGTGCCACAGTGCGCAGTTGAACTCGATTTTCTCGGGAAAGAAATCGTCCAAGACGTTGAAGGGTATATTGAGGAGCTCACAGATATGTTTGTTGAGTACGAGGTTAAGGGCATGGTAGCGCTCGAACAGGGTTTCCATCTTGGTGCGGAATGTGGGTAGGTCAGTTTCAGCCGGCCATTGGTTCGGTCCTATTGGAACAATTATAGAGTGTGATGGGGAGCAGAAGAAAGGAAATTTAGTTACCTTCATGAAGCTTTAGCCAGAATGGAACTTCAATGCCTCCCTTGAGCTCTGGAGCAGGCAAATCAGCACCAAACCGGTATGCTTCAGCATATGACTAAATGGAGGATTTTAAGTCTTTCTATGAGGACAGAAGGAAAAACGCTTCTGTACCTTGTGTCCTCCTATGATATCGTCTGCTCTAAAGTACCCTCTGAGCGAATAGGAGTTTTGGGTACCTAACGACTGCTTCCATTCCAGAGGCTTAGAGAATAAGGCCTCAGCTACCGTAAATAGCTCCTTCTGGAAGGAATCCTCGAAACCAGGAACGTTGACAAATACGGCGAAACCCACGTCCTCCAATGCAAAGCTAAGTTGGCGAAAGTATTCCTCACGGTTGGTGTCGGCAAGGGAGAAGTCGACAATAGGCACAACGTCAAAGTCCTGTCTGGGAGCGGGGAGATTCGGTGATGGCTGTCGTTTCGCATATATGATCTCAGCTCTAGTAAGTGCGGTCTTGAGTTTCGTCGCGAACGATACCACGTGCTCCTCGTTGATCATGGTATAGTGTTCACCATCGACATCAATCATTTCAAAGCCATCTTTGGCAAATTCTTTCCACTTGGATAAGCGTTGCTCTTTGAACTCTTCCCTTGTACCCATTGATGGCAGAGGTACCGCGCAAAAGACACTCAGAAGTGCACCAGCCACAAAACCACGAGGTTCATAGTCACGGCCTGAATAGCTGATCGAATAGGCAACGGAGACCCAGCGTTTGAAATCTTCACACCTCAGCCGCAGGGTAGCCAGGCGTTCCTGATTGCAATTATCAAAGAACCATTGGATGACAAGCTCAGAAGACGGTGGTTCCGCATCCGACTCTATGAGGTAAGGGAATTGTTTGTACATCGCGGCTTTCAATATATCAAATTGTTCGGTCGTGATCAAAGCAAGGAACATGCAGAGGTTGACCATGACCTCTACCCATATCAGTTCTTTCATCCTGAATTGAATGTGAGGCGGCAAGTTCAAGACGCCAATCCATGCAACATCCCTTCTTCTACCTTGGAGCCTTTTCCCAATTTCAAAGGCTACTGCACCACCGAAGCTGTAGCCGCCCACGTAGTATGGACCACTGGGATATGTTTTCTCAATGGCCGAGGTGTAGCAATCCACCATCTCCATGAAAGTCGTGAAGGGTGTTTGATCAGCGTCAAATCCACGAGCGCGCAGTGCATATACTGGTCGATCGTTAGCCAGCTCGCGAGCGAGATTAATGAATACGAGAACTTCGCCGACACCGGGATGGACGAGGAAGAGGGGAGGCTTGGATCCAGCAAGATTGAAGCAGACGACAGGGTTGTACTCGACCGGGTTGGTGAGCAAGACAGGGGATACCAGGCGAGTCAAGTAATCAGAAAGATCGCCAAGTTTGGGCTTATGAAGTAGATCAGTAGTGGGGATATCTGCAATGGACAAGCGTTCTTGCAAAACTTGCTTGAGCTGCATGAGATGCATCGACGATGCACCGATGTCGAAGATATTCTGAGATCTCTTCAAGATTGAAATGTTTAAACCGAATACTTGTGCCACACTCTGGAAGAGTGTTCGGTCAACAACATTGTGCGGTTCGTTAGCTATATCCTTGACATCGTCAGGGAAGAACAAGGTTTGCTGAATAGCTTCATATTCTCCCTTCAAGTAGCCAATGACAAGTGCAGAACGAGAAATCTTGCCGAGAGCTGTTTTAACGAATGATTTGCGACTTAGGGGAAGAACTACATGGGGAGCTTGCGAGCAAAAGATGAAACACGCGTTTCTGATCGCACAGTTGGTCGCTGCGATTGCACGAAGGTCATCCTGGGTCATTGGGTTCTCAACTACGATGTCATGCTGGTAGAAGACACCATATGTCTCAGTGTCGGCATCCGGCAGGCGAATGGGACAAACATAGATATACGACTTCATAAAACCATCAATTCGGAGGTCCTGTAGGTAATTCTCCATATCCACGCTGGGATGCTTGACTCCGTTGATGTTAACGCAGTCTTTGTCTCTACCCATGAGATGAAGGCCATTGTCTTGGTCAAGGAGCGCGGTATCGCCTGTAATGAACCAGCTGCCATTGAAAGACTCGGCTGTTGCTCTACGGTTGTTATAGTATTCGCAGAAGACAGTGGGACCCGATATTTGTAGCTGGCCTTCCTGAAGTACCGGACAAACATCACCGGTGGCTGGATTGATGATACGGATACTTGTACCGTCGCAACACTTCCCGAGGGAGAGGTATTTGTAGCCATTGAATCCTTTAATGTCACGAGGAATAGCACGCGTATCATAAACACAACCGGCCTGATGGAAGAGAGTTAGGGCTTATCCTCGTGTTCAAATAGTACGTACACCAGTTTCAGTCATACCGAAGCCGGCCCGAAGGACATTCCTAGCAGATCCAAAACGTTCCAATATCGCGGCGATATCTATCGCAGTGTTGACAGGCACGGATTCCCCACCAGAGATAAAGGCTCGCAACGAAGAGAGATCAAGAGCATCATCTGCATACGGGACAGTAGCCGCATCTCGGCAGATCTGCCCAAGAAGAAAGTTTGGGCTAAAAGTATATGAAATCTTGAGTTTACTACACCAATTGAGAAGATTCAATGGATTGCGGATGATAACAGTAGGAGCAATATGAAACTGACTGTCAATACTGTCAACACTCTTTATACGATGGAATGAAGGAGAAAATGCCCACGTGGCGTCTGCCTGCAGTGCTTGTAGGTGTATTTCAGAGACACATGCAACGTGGTCAAAGGCAATCCAGTTCAAAAATCGTGATGCTGATGTCGTTTCGTGATGCTTGATTTTTCCTTGGATACTAGAAAGGAGATTCGAGTGGCGTAAACTGACAGCCTTTGAATTCCCTGTGGAGCCAGATGTGAGCATTAAGCAGACGATATCATCAGCTTTGATCTGTTTCTGAGGGAAGATTTCTACATTTTCCGAGAAATTGATCTGAACACAATCAAGCTTGGCTTTAGATAGAGACTTGAACTTTGGGACGAGTTCGACGACACTCTGGATGGTGTATTCGTCTGCTATGATTGTAGGGCCATTGAAAAGACCCTGTAAGTGTGTTAAAAACAACGTTCTGCGACTCTGATCAGGATGTAATGGTGGAATCGGGCAAACTGGTATTCCAGCTACATGGAACATCAATCAGTGGACTGGAGAGGTGAACTTCGAAGATTTAGGCTCACCTATGCAACAAGCCCAGAAGGTCCGAATATGGCTTTCATGGTCGGGGAAAGTTGTAATGACTATGTCAGTCCCATCGTTCTTGAGTCCTGCAGCGAGGAGTCGTCGTGCATATTCTTGAGATTCTGCATAGAGTTGGGCATAGGTCAACGAGAAAGCTACCGAGCCCTCAGCGTCGAGAAAACCTAGTTCTGCGATTGAAGCACTACGAGCCAGAAGAAGTTCTGGGAGAGTGGCAAATATATCTGAAGTCATGGAAATGGGGATCATTGGTGCGCTACCACATAGGATCGTTTGTATTCATATGGTCCAAAATTTGTTGAAGATCGTATCGAAGCACATGCGTTTGACAGGGTGAAACTGAATGGTCAAACTTGTGGACACATTCGGTGCCCATGGAAATCAAACAACGCGGGTAAACGGCAAACCCTTTGAGATTTCCGTTTTTGTCTCGAGACATAGATTTGACGATGCTAGAAGGTCGTTTTTCTTGATACCTTCTTCAAAGGATGTATGTTAAACCTCAGAATTACGACTTGATAAAGCCTTTCCCCTTGACCTTACATGATACATTCAGCTGAATGAGGCAAGCTTTGAGAGGTAAGTCGCCGAAATGATGAGAGTGTTACTTTCAAGATTGAGAAAATGAGTTGGAAGCATGACACAATTCATAACGTATTCTTACTTTGTCCACTGCAGCTAGGTCAAGGTTTATTTTGATTGTATCACTCACAAATGACACTGGTATTTGGGGTCCTGGAACTCCGTGACAGCCCCTCTCTTATTACAAGCGCTTTTCATAACGACATTTAAGCTTCTTCAGTTCATCAATTTAGGTATTTGTCTGATCCCATGACTCAGCACTGCCGCCCGTTGCCTCAACGGAGCTCTTCCAAACTGGCTGTGCCCTCTGGTTCCCACAAATTACTCTTCGGCAAGCTCGGTATCACGGAAATCAGAGCAAACAACTAAACAAGAGAACCGGAAGGGCTTATCGTTACGAAAAGTGTGCAATTAAGATCCTGTATGATCGTAAGGAGAGTATAATGCCTTGGAGATCAACGAACAAATAAAAAAGGGGCAATTCTAACGTTATGAAACGTGCTGTAAGTATCAGAAGTTCACACCTCTGATTTTCCATAATTTGATCTTCCATTTCGAACAACTTCCCGAGGCCCGAGTTTATTAATTAACGTCAACAAGCCACCAAGTCATCCAGAAGGGACTCCACGATTTCGAGGTAATTTATTTCCCCCACCCCTTATTCTTCTTGCTCTCTCTTATCGATCAGGATACTTCATGATCGTCAGGAGGGGATAATTCCTTAGAGATCAACAGTCAACTAAACAGCAACTAAACAGGGGACAACTGTGTCTATGAAACGTGCTGTATGAAAACTTCATCATTTCGACGTAGTTTTCTGATTTTCCATATCTGATCTTCCATTTCAATTTCAAATTTATTAACGTTGATTGATTATAATGTGTTATTCCAGTGCATGTGGTCCTTCCGAGTTTGGTTCCAATGCTGTCAAGAGATAGGGTAATTCTATTTGTGGACCTATGAGCCCCGTGAACCCATGTCACACTGCGTGACACTTAGCTGTCAGTGAGGACAGCACCAAGTTCGCGGCTAATGACATAATAGGATATTATATCATTTCTTGCTCTCTAATTACAGTTCAAAGAAGTGATTTCAGATTCTAGCAGCGCAGATTGGGACAAGTACGGCCAACCGTACCGTTTACCTCTGCACGACGCGCGTTATGTACTTCACGTATATACCTTGTCACGTTATGTGACATGGGTTCATCGGGTTCATAGTTCAACAAATGATTAAGTATAGCTCCAAGGAATATACCTCTTCCGACGTATCATTTACATTCATTTTGTTCATCAATACTTTCGTGTAACGCGAAATGCTACCTCGAAACATCTGGAGGATATCTGATCGTTCGTTGTCACTTGTGGGTTTGGCACTTCAGGAATGTGCCCTTAGCGTGTGAAAGACTGGTCCGCTTCGTGTCTGATCTCATCATCGTCTTCTATAAATCCTGACTACATAAGAAGGTTCGCGAACACCCCGTGTTCAACAAACACAATTGGACATACATCCGCATGATGGTCGCCCCTACGGATACCTATGCGCTCTTACAATACAACATGATCCACGGTATGTAACCTGCCCCTTCATATACATTTTGTGAGCTGACTTGTCACAGCACATGACACGTTCAAGCTTGGATACGATACTATATTGTCTCATCTTGACTCACCCCCTAAAGATGATTTAAAGAACTTTCTCGGATATTGTGAAGCCTGGGCTTCATCTATAGAGTCACATCATACCAGCGAGGTAAGAAGAATAATTTTATAAAACAACAACTATATGTCTCCTTTCAGGAAGAAGTCGTTTTTCCATTCCTAAACCAGAAAATGGACTTTTCTGGGGAGAAGGCACAGCACGAATTGATCCACACGAACCTAGACAAAATTCTCAGTTGGATTTTTGCAGCTAAAGATGATCCGACCAAATTCGACGCAACCGTTTTGAAGAATATGATGAATGAGTTCAAGGAGCCTCTAGTAGGTCATGGCCGTCTTCCGTTCTGTGTGATTTATCCTGTATTCCTGCCTTAGTATACACATTTGGATGAGGAAGTCGAACACATCTCGGCTTCCAATCTGAAGAGTGCGCAATTTGAAGAGCGCGATATGAAGGCCATGGTTGAAAGATTAGAGGCTTATGCAAAGTCACATGGAGATCCATTCCTCTTGGTTCCTTTTATGCGAAGGTTAGCCCATTTCTCCGCAAGCAATTCCACTAACATAATGCTATCCACCCACCAGTCACACTCCTGCAGTGATCAAGGACACGTGGCCTCCAATGCCTTGGGTTCTGCGTAAGTTGGTCATCCCGTATATACTGGCTAAAAAACATTCTGGGTGCGTCAGAATAATCGCTTAGAGCCTTGATCTTGAGTAACGAATGCCGAGGCAGGTATTGGAAGTACTCTCCTTATCCTATGTCCTAATGTATTGTATCTACAAAGCGCTTGGTTTTGTGTTACTTGCTTGTCAAACCGTCATGGATCTGAATTTCTTTAAAACCTGTTTTGCTTCCATTTGTCCTCGTGTAGTATGCCGGCTCGGGCATCGGCAAAAAGAAAATTGCTCGGAAAGTTTGTCGAGGAATGTGACCAGTGATTCTGGATCTTGCACAAACAGACGTCATAAATTGCATCATAACTTGTATGTTTCATTTT
>JAGGAQ010006591.1:0-11249 GCA_017657225.1 Termitomyces sp. T69sscA
TAGGGCAAGTCCCGGGGGTCCCGGGGCAAGTCCCGGGGGTCCCGGGGGTGGCGTAGGATGTGCTCGAGAATGGAAATCGAATGGAAATCGCATGGAAGTCCCCTGACAGCCAGGGATGTGAGCAGCAGTTGAGCAATGGATCACCAGTCACATCAGGGCAGGATTGTGAGTGCCAGGGATGGAGAAGGGGGGTGGAAAATGAGTGCCAGGTAGACACAAGTCCTGGAGATGCAAGGGGAGAGGTGGAAACAAGCACCAGTGCGCAAGTGAGTCCCAAGGCTGGTGAATAAATAGCCAGGGTGAGTAAGGGGACTTAGCAAGTCCCAGGATCAAAGGTGGGAGGCACAGAGATTCAAGTGAGCCAAAAGGGGAAAGAGTCAAGAGAAGATAGATGGAAGGGGAAACAAGTCAAGTCAAGACAAGGCAAGAGAGTAAAAAGGAGAAGAGGAGAGACTAAGAGAGTAGAGGCAGAGAAGTAGAGGAGAAACAGAGTCAGATTGAGAGTAGAGACAAATAGAGATAAGCAGAGCGAGATGATACAAGATGAATACGACACAAAAATGAGATAAGCCAAAAAAATGCAAACCAAGGCATGTGAGACTAGAGAGACAGAGAACAAAACACAAAAAGGTATGACAATATCAAGACTAAAGTACTAGTTGCTACTCTACAACTTATATACTGTATGGTACCCCAGGGTTCAGGTCTGGGTCCTGGTGATGAGTTGCGGTGCTGGGGCTCAAGGTGAAGCCCAGGAATCATGCAAAGTGGTGGCAGGGGTTGATGCATATTGTGCAGCACAAAGGAAACTCTTCAAAGGAAGGTCTTGCTTTGGAAGCATGGAGGCATGGAATGGCAAGCAGGCAAGCAGGCAAGCAGGAGTGGGGCGTGGCAAGCAGAGGTTAGACCAGCGGTGATGTGTAGTCATGATGTGTGATGGGCATATTGGGGGTAGCTGGGGAGGCTTGAATACAGGCCAGAGAGAGTGCTGGGGTTTGCCGGCACTGGCACTGATGTGGCAGCTGCAGTTGGGGGAAGCGCCAGAGATAGCTGGGGCCAGTGCTGATGTGGTGGTTGCAGGCAGTGATGGCCAAGGGGTGCCAGAGGTAGCAGTGGCTGGTGGCAGTGATGGGCAATGATGGTCAGGGGCTGCCAAGGTGGCTGGCCAGGTAGCAGTCTGGGCCTAGGACAGTTGTGGAGGTCAGTTTGGGGAGGTTGGAGTCCCAGGGCCGGGGCTCAGTGCCAGAGGTCAGTAGTGGGTCATGACAAGAACAAAGCCTGGACTTGCTTGCTACACTTAGAGGCTCAGATGCAACTTACTCAAGCCTCACTGAGGCACGGGGCATTGCCCTGGAATAGGATCCTCCAGAGCTGGTGTTAGCTTCACTACATTGAATACCAAGCAAAGCTGGCACATTCCTGCTTACCTGCCATTCAACCATGAAGACCCTAGTTGATGGTGCAAGAGCTTCTTTAATGGGTGGGTTGTGGCAATGTCTGAGGTGTCCAGGTAGACTCAGTCTCTGAGTTCAAAAGAAATGGTTTGAATATATTAGGTACATAGGGACACAATATGATTACTATGCTCACTTGCAGTTCAATGGGAACAGTTGAACTCCATGTGGGCAATTGCAGTATGAAAAACTCAAAAAGTTTGCCAATATTAGCACTGGAGGGCCCAGATGCAATGACAATCAAAGTGTCAGGTTCTGCTGACCACGGGGGCTCAGTCGACTGGGCGAATACCTTACATGGTGATCACCGTGTACACAGACGCAGAGCACCAGGAGGGCGTGAGGTGTAGGAGACCGAAGCAGGGCAGGGGCGGTATGTGAGGGAGTGCCGGTAGTGCCGGCAAGTGGGGCGAGTGCCAAGGAGGGTGGAGGACGAGTGCCAGGGGTTGGCGCAAGTCCCGGGAGTACAAGCGGATGGGACGAGTGAGCGCCGGTGAGCGAGCGAGTCCCAGGGATCAAAGAGATAACGGGTGTGGGGACTTAGCGAGTCCCGGGGATGGAAACAGAGCCGGGGAAACTAAGCGGCCAAAAGGAGAAAGAGTCGAGATAAGATAAGGAGAGACAGGACAGATTAAGTTGAGGAGAGGAGCCAGGAACAGAAGAACCAAGAGAACTTAGAATAGAAAGGGAAAAGAGAGCAATTAGAATAGATTAGAGGATGAGGTGAGTAGAGACGAGATAGAGAGACGATACAAGACGAGTACGATGAGAAAAGAAGCAAGTAGAAATAATGAGACCGGGGCGTGCAAGAAAATGAGACAGAGATGAGAACACAGCAAACAATACAAGGCTACGGTAATATCAAGACTATAGAGTACTACTTACTACTCTACGACTTAGATACTACGCAGTATGTAGGGCCCAGGGCTCAGGCCCAGGTTCTAGTGGTGGGTTGCAGCGCTGGGGCTTGGGGTGAGACCTGGGGGCCACACGGGGCGGGGCAAGGTTGAGACATGTTGCACAGTGTGGAGGTCTCGCATTGGAAATGCAGAGACACGCAGTGGTGGAGCGGTGAGGGGGGAGCGGGAGCGGGGCGTGGCATGCGGGGGTCGGGTCAGCAGTGATGCGTGATCGTGATGCGTGATGGGGGTCTTGGCGCAGGCCAGGGGTGACAGATGGTGCCGGTGCTGATGTGGCGGCTGTGAGCGGTGTGATAGCCGAGACTGGTGCTGATGTAGCGGTCACGGCGGTGATGGCCAGGGGATGCCGCAAGTGGCGGTGGCTGTGGTGGTGATGGGCGGTGATGGCCGCCGATGCCGCAGGTGGTGGTGGCTGGTGGCGTTGACGGGCGGTGATGGGTGGTGATGGCCAAGGGCTGCCGAGGGAGTTGGCCAGGTAGCAGTCTGGGCCCAGGGCGGTCGTGGAGGTGGTTTTGAGAGGGTTGGAGTCCTGGGGCTGGTCCAAAGGGTCGGTAGCGGGTCGTGACACAAAGAATCCCAATGGGTGCTTTCATCACATTCTTTCAGTACAGTCATGGCAAAGCAAGTGGTGTGAGTGAGAATGAAGTGTGCTCACTTGCTACAGAGGTCCACCACTACCATGATTGCATTGTACCCATGAGTGTTTGGAAGCTCTACAATGAAGTCCACCAAGGCCACACTCCATTGTTCTGCAGACACTGGTAGTGGATGGAGTTGTCTGGTGAGGAGACAGCATTGTGACTTGGTCTGGTGGTAAAGGTTACATGTGCTGATGTAGGATCCAATGTACCAAGACATCTGGGGCTATCAGTACTTCTGAGACACTAGCTCCAACGTCTACACCAACCAGGGTGTCTGGCAATGTCAGAGTCATGGTGCTGCTTGATAATCCTCTTGCAGGGCTTCAAGATGTTGGGTACATAGATGCAGTCCCAGAAGGTCAGGAGTCCATCCCAGCAGGCCCATTTGTCCACACAGACTGACTTGGCCCCAGTGGTACATCCAAACTTCAGAGCCATAGCTGCCTTAGCAACAAAATCTTCATGTCAGCCATCTCAGTTTCTCCACCAAATGTTCAGGAGGATGTCAAGCTCTGCTCCCTGAACAGGCAAGCCCTCCATGGCCTGGATTGCAAACAACTCTGGCTGGAGGACCACAATATTGCTGTTGTTATTTCCTCTGGTGCCATGGTCTGCTCTTTGGGACAGAGCATAAGGTTTCCCTGTGCTCTGGCCAGGCTTGTGGTGCAGTGAGGAGTCAAGGTTGGCCAAATAGAGGGATTATTACTGGATCTGTCAACAGTTGAGCTTCTTGGCTGTTTAGAAGTTGTGATCTGTTCAGACTTCAAACTTGTCCCCTGCATCCTCTAGGAAGTGCTGTCATTCCAAAGGCTCAAATGATTGTGAGCATTTGCTTGTTGTGGATCTCATAGTTGTGCTCTACTGCATTCAAGCTTTTGGAATAGAAGGCCATTGGATGCCACTTTCCATCATCCTGAGACTGTTGCAACAGAACAGCTCCCATGGCAAAGTCAGAGCTGTCAGCCTCTACACATAGATCTCCATGCCCTTATCTTTGATCCTGGGACTTGCTAAGTCCCCTCGCTTACCCCAGCCATCTATTCACCAGCCCTGGGACTCACCTGCACACCAGCGCTCATCTTCCTCTTGACCTTTGCATCTCTGAGACTTGTACTCACCTCAGCACTCATCTTCTAACCTCTCTTCTCATTCCTGGCACTTGCACTCTTGCCTTGACGTGACCAGTGATCACTCACTTGACCACTGCTTGCATCCCCAGCCTTGCCCTGGTCTCACATGCCCTGCGCTCTTGACAGTACCGCTGCATTTGTGGACATTATGCACGCCATGTAAGGATTTGCCCAGTGGACTGAGCCCCCATGGTCAGTGGAACCTGATATAATATCAAGACTCCCTCCTTACCCTCATATTCACTATATCTACCTACATGCATACCTACCAGCCTGTTGGCTATCAGACCAATGCTTATGGAAGACCTGTGCCTGAAAACTACTATGCCATGAGTACTCCCCAGCCTCTGTATCTGGCTCTCCTGATCAAGTATCACTCCACACTTGTCCCTAGATATTGGGCCCTGGATCAGAACCAGGTACCCCATGGCCCCTCCATCAGCCAAGGTATTCCTCAGGATTGGCAACACAACTCCTTGCAGGCAACAGCAGGAATCCATCAATGGGTCCTGCCTGGAGGTATGCTGGAGACACCACCCAGCACCTGGGCACCCTTGGCTCTGGCACATGCTAGTGCTGCCTTCTTTGCCCTGGGCCAATACTACATCCAGCCTGCTCCTGCTATGACTTTGCCTCCTCAGGAATACCCTAAGACTTACTACCTTCCTTAGCCATGACCCTCTGTGGTGCCACCAATCCACATTCCTTCCTCCTCCCTTAGCTGTGTTGATGCCTGCATCCAACAGTGTAACAAAGTCCTCTGCTCACTTCACATATCCCCAGCATAGTTTGTAAAATGCACTTGTGCCCTCTTCGCCAGCTTAGGGCACCACAACCTCTCTGGGATCCTGGAGCAGTGAGCCAATTGCTTCTTTGAATTCCATGAGCTCTACCAATGCAGAACTATCCCTAAAAGCACCTGGAATACACTACTGGTGGATTTCAATCTCCAGGACAAACTGTGTGCCCTGGTGGACAAGATCCACACCAGCCCCAACCTCCAGTGCTTCAAAGACCCTGTGCACCCTGCACACTCATTCCACATGCAGCACAAGGAACTGATTGAGCCCTGGAACCCTATCCTTGCCCTGGTACCTTGCCAGCAAGAGGAGCTCAATGCAGCATTAAACATTCAAAAAGCCCTCAACCTCACTGGAGGACTTTTTGACCAGCCTGCTTCCCCATGTAAACTCCCTCCTCAGTGCCTTCCTTAACTGGGAGCAACCCACTGAAGCCAACCCATGCTCTGACGCTCCTTCCTGACCCCTGCCCACCAAAAACAACAATGCCTCCACCCACACTCTCTTCTACATCATCAAATGTGAGGCCCCTGGCAGCAGATTGGCCTCTCCTAGTGGAGCCTCCATCCCAGAATTTCAATGCAACCATCTGCCCCATTTTGACTTGTGCCACCCCCACAATAACGCACTCCTTCTCCATGACCTCTGCAACAACTCTCCACCCCTTTGTCAATCTGCAGGCCTCAGTGCACCTCAACCACCCCTTCCCCAAGAACTACTGCAACTTCCTGCTCCACCTAGGCCTCCACCTGGCCCACCCCCCAACCCCAACATTGGACTGCCGCCACCACCAAGAAAACCTCCACCTCCCTGCTAGGCTCCAGAACCACCCCCAGAATACAATGGGCTACTCCTGGGCAGTGGACCCCCCAATGGCAGACCACCAGGCAGATGGGGGCCGGTGATGGACACCTTCCTCCCTCAGCAAGGTGGGGAAAACCACTACTACTACTACTATAATGCAGCACCCCCACCTCAGACCCAAGGCTTGCAGGACAACATCTGCAATGTGTTGATGTGCAAAGGCAAGCTTGACATCTAAAAGCCTGAACCTTTCCATGGCCACAACCCTTGCAAATGGAGAATCTTCCTTACACAGTATCTTGCAATGTTCCAAGCTAAGCCCTTTACCTTCCAACTTGATAGCTCACATGTTGCATTCGCTGCCTTTTACTTGCAGAGCATCACCTTTGACCACTACTGTCAGGTTCCACTGACCATAGGGGCTCAGTCCACTGGGCGAGTACCTTACATGGTGAGCACTGTGTCCACAGATGCAGCATACTGGTAGGGGCATGAAGTGTAGAAGACCAAAGTGGAGCAGGAGATGTGGGTGGGGGGTTGCCAGTAATGCCGAGATGGAGGGCGAGTGCTGGTGAGGAGTGGAGGACAAGTGCCGGGGGTAAGAGCAAGTGCCGGGAGTAGGCATGAGTCCCAGAGAGGCAAGAGAATGAAACAAGCAAGTGCCAGTGTGCAAGCAAGTCCTGGGGATCAACAAAATGGGAGTGGGTGAGCACAGGGACTTAGTGAGTCCTAGAGATGAAAGTGAGAGGAGTGGAGATTAAGTGAGCTAAAAGGGGAAAGAGTTGAGATAAGATAAGGGAAGTGGAAACAAAACAAGTTGAGACTTGAGGCGGGAGACAGAAGAGACAAGGGAACTTAGAGGCTGGCGGGGAAAGGAAGAGTAAAGCAGAAATGGAATTAAATACAAGATGAGTAGAGGCGATGAATAGGAGCAGATACAAGATGAGTACAATAAGAAATGGAGCAGAGTCAAAAAACAGAGACCGGAACATGCAAGACTACGAGATAGAGATGAAATACAATGAAATAATACAAGACGTACAGTAATATCAAGACTAGAGTACTACTTGCTACTCTACAACTTATATACTGTGTGGTAAGTAGGCCCTGAGGCTCAAGCCTGGGTCCCAGTGGCGAGTTGCGGTGCTGGAGCTTAGGGTGAGACCCAGGGATTGCATGAGGTGGCTGTGGGGGTTGAGACATGTTGTGCAGCATGGAGGTCTTGCACTGGGAATGCAGAGACATGCAATGGCAAGGTGGTGAGTGAGTGAGCGGAAGTGTGGCGTGGCATATGGAGATTGGGTCAGCAGCAATGCATGATTGTGATGTGTGATGGAGGTTTTGGCACAGGCTGGAGGAGTGCTGGGTGTTGCTGGCACCAGTGCTGATATAGAATGGCCTCCACTCTGCCTTAATAGAGCACATCAATAACCTTGCAGAAGGGCACCCAGACAATAAATGGATTACCACTTGGTACAAGGTGGCTTGAATCTAATGGCAGCTCATGGAAATGAATTGTGAGTTTTGCTAGGCCTAGGCCATCATCTACAACATCCCAGAAATCCTTCTAGCCACTGATGCTAGCTCCTGCACCCTTGATGCATTCACCAACATGCTCCCTGCACCCAGGTGTCCTAATAAATGTAAACACCTTCCAGCAGCACAAACTGCTACTCTTGTTGTGCCAGCACTGCAGAAAGTCAGCACACTTTGCCCAGTGCTATCCACTGAGCATGCAGGTGTGCTACCTCTTGGCTGCAGAGAAGAAAGAGCTCCTCTTACTGCCAAAGATTCTGCCAGATAACTCCAGAGGATGATAGTGGAGATGCCTCTGTCCTAGTCTCAGAGCAGGATTTAAGACCAGAATTTCTAGTCAAGCAACAGATGGAGAGTATGCCTCTGTTGCCTGATGCTAACTGGTTTGCATAGAAAATGCCAATACATCCACTCATGTGGCTCTCCAGACTGAAGACTGAGAAAGACAAGTACCACACCAACATGTTGTGGCATCTGCTCCATCTACCAACTTGCTATGCTTGGACATGGAGATCAAGACAATCAACACTCAACAGACTCACCATGTTGCCACCCTCCTAGACGGCAGTGTCATGGGGTTCTTCCTAGATGTGGAACTTGTGAAGTGGCAGAGCCTGAAGACACAACCACTCACCAAGGCCATTCTGGTGTTCAACATTGACAAAACACTAAATGAGGCTGGCACTATCAACTCTGTAGCCAAACTTGATGCTCCACTACCAATCCCATGCTGAGTGGGCCATCTTCGCAGTCACTAGTTTAGGCATGCAAGATATAATCCTTGGCTTCACCTGGCTCCAAGAGCACATCTCAAAGTGGACTGGGCCTAGAGCAAAGTGAACATAAGTTGGTGCCTCTGAAGATGCTCAGCATGTATAGCAGAGGTTAAAGAAAAGTGCTGCTCAAAAATGCAAGAGAATGCTGCTATCTAGACCTGCTGCACAAGTCATATGCCCTATGCTAACCTCAACCTGCCTGCTCTGCCTCCCTTGGCATTTCCTTGTATATAGAGGCCCTCTATGAGGACTATCAAAGTAGCGATATTTTGTCTGGCAAAGAGAGCTAGGATAACTTCAAGGGTTTTCAAATAATGTCATGGAGGTAGGAGACCCCATTTACACCACTGTGCTGCATGCTCTGCCTTTCCCAGCAGAGATTTGGGCCAGTCAAACCACTTCCCAGAGACTGGCCCAAGCCTTTGCTGTGAACTCTCAGCCCTGAGCCTTTTGCAATGCAATGCTGGGGTACCTTCATAACTTCGGAGATGTGTTCTCAAAGGTGTCCTTCAACTTGCTCTTGGAGTGCAAGCAGTGGGACCATACTATTGAGCTACTGCATAACTCCACACCCTCCAGCTGCAAGGTCTATTCCTTTGCACCTAAGGAGTAGGACAAGTTGGATGCATTCCTCTAAGAGAACCTAGACTCTGGCTATATCCACCCATCTAGGTTGCCCATGGCTTCTTCAGTGTTGTTCATTAAGAAAAAGGATGGCTCCTTCTGCCTGATGCAAGACTACTGTGTCCTCAATGCCATGACTGTGAAAAACCACACTACCCCCTTTCATTTATTTCAAAGCTCATCAACAATCTCCAAGGGCCAATGTTACTTCACTAAATTGAACATTCAGTGGGGCTACAACAATGTGCACATCCAAGAGGAAGATGAGGGGAAAGCTGCATTTCAGACCAACTGTGGGCTCTTTGTACCTCTAGTCATGTTCTTTGGGCTTACCAACAGCCCTGCCACTTTTCAAACAATGATGAACAACATCTTCCAGGACCTCATAGCTGAAGGTGTGGTCTGCATATAGCTGGACAACATCCTCATCTAAACCAAAATGCTAGGAGAGCACCACCAGATCATGCACATTGTCTTGGAACATCTCCACCAGCACCAGCTCTACTTGAAACCAGAGAAGTGTGAGTTTGAACAGATCTGGATTGAGTACCTGAGGCTGATCATCTCCATGGAGCAGCAGAGATGGACCGAGTGAAGGTGACTAGCATTGCAAAGTGACCAGACCTCCAGAGCAAGAAGGAGGTGCAAGCCTTCTTAGACTTCACCAATTTCTACTGGCAGTTCATTCAGAACTTTTTATACCACACCTGCCTGCTGTTTGATCTTACTATGAAGGACACCAGCTAGTATTGGGGAGCTCTAGAGCTCAACACCTTCAACACCCTCAAGCTGGCTGTCATCTCAAAGCTAGTCCTCCTCTTCCCCAACAATGATTCCTCCTTCTAGGTGGAGGTAGACAGCTCTGATTTTGCCACCAGAGCCATTCTGTCTGTAAGAAAAGCCTCCAGAGGTTGCAGCTTACTTACACAACTGGCAGAGGGGAATCCAAAGTGATATTAGGAATGAAAGTTGACAATACAGTGGTAACTAATCACTTGGCAGAGGAAAATCCAAAGAGAACAAATCTAAGGATCCTCACTGCTTAGTGCAACACATCAGCAGGTGGCAGAGGTATGAGAACAACTGTATGAATGACTGGAGCTCACCTTAACCTTGGACAATGCTTGAACAGGAAGTGCAGGATGTTTTAGAGGTTGTTCAAAAAGAAAATAACATCCAGAAATCTCTAAAGATCTCTGGAGGTCTAGAGCAGGCCTCAGGGGCTCTGGAGAGTGGTGCAAGGGAGCAGAGCGAGTAGAAAACAGTGTAAACCAAGATGGAAGTCCTCTAACACTGTTGCAACAATCCTGAGAAAATGGGAATTAGCACCCCAATAGCCTTTTACTTTAAGAGCCTAAACATGATCAAGTGCAATTATGAGATCCATGACAAGAAGATGCCAATTATCATCAGGGCCTTTGAAGAGTGGCAGCACTTCCTTGAAGGCACACAACACAAATTTGAGGTCTGGACTGACTACAAGAACCTGGAGTACTTCCAAACAGCCAAGAAGCTCAACTATCTACTGCCCCACTAGCCCTCTACCTTGCCAACTTTGACTTCCACTTGCACTACAAGCCTGGTTGAAGCAGAGTACCCTAGCCAGTGGAAGATCCTGAGGCTAGTGTCTCAGAACTACTGGTGGTCTCAGTACATTGGCTCCTACACCATCACCCTGTGACCTGTGTCTCCAGATCAATGCTGCCTGCCTATGAGTCAGCTTTACCCACTTCTAGTTTCAGCAGAACAATGGAGCATAGCATCCATGGACTTCATCATTGAATTACTTGATGCCTATGGATATGATGCCATTATGATGGTGGTGGACCTCTACAGAAAGCAAGCACATTGGCTCAGCTGGCACCATCGCGTCCCGAAAGTGGGTCATATGATCTGCAAGTGCAAGGCCGGGGTTTCGACTCTGGCTGAGTGCGCCTGTGTGGAAAACACCTTAGACACCACGTGGGTTAATTCAACGCCACCGGAAAGCCACCGCCCACACGTGTTGACTAGGGAGGCTTTGTTGCGCAGGCCAACCGGGACCAACCAATCAGCATGTGGTTCAATGAGGCATGGTGACCACCATGCTCGTGACAGATCAGAAAAAGAGAAAGTTTCCCTAGTGCGACGGATTTGGGAGAAAGGCCTAGGTCTTTGCTGACCAAGCGGGTCGTGGCATGGGTAGGCACGAGGATAGGAGTCAATAGTTCGATCAGGCTGCCGACGCACTGTGTGGTCCATCGGATGGCCTGGTGAGGCTAAGCCGCTGTTGCCGGGTTGATCGGGTGCCTAGCCGAAAGGTGCGGCATGTCTGTCACTGGGTGGCACACTGGGCTATTCCGTTGCGGGTTCCGAATCTCGGGATTGATCTTCCAAAAGTAGCGTCTGGGCATGGGGAGGGGTTTGGTCGTGAGACCCTTGCTGGGGTGCGTGGGAGTGGGAGGCTATGAGCTGGCCGAGCGCCTCATTGTGGGACAATACCAGCGTGCACACAGTAAGCCCTGCCGAGTACAGCTGGGTTTAGAAATTGGGACGGCACGTTAGCGGCAGATGGTGTGGGATTT
>JAGGAQ010006592.1:0-11240 GCA_017657225.1 Termitomyces sp. T69sscA
AGACTTGCTTCTATCCCCGGGACTCGCTAAGTCCCCCTCGACTGCTTTTCTCTTGGTCCCCGGGACTCGCTCGCTCCCGGCGCTCGCTCGTCTCACTCTCTCGCATCCCCGGGACTCGCGCCAACCCCCGGCACTCGTCTCTCCCCCTCCCCGGCACTCATCTCACCCACCGGCACTCCCGGCGCTCCTCTATGCACCTTCCCCCGCCCCGCTTCGGTCTCCTACGCCTCGCGCTACTCCCGGTGTTCTGTGTTCGTGCACGGTGAATTGACATAAGGTGGATTCGCCCAGTAGACTGAGCCCCCGAGGTCAGCGGAACCTGACAATTATCATATAATCAGAGACTCTATGGAAGTAGATGAGGAATATGCAGACCAAAGCACTACTGCAATAGTGGACTATGAGTGGGATGAAATTATAAACAACACACCCTCAATATCTCACTCAGGCAACACCCCCTTCTATTTCACAACTACCACCTCTAAAAAGCACAATACCATAGAACACCCCCCACACAAACGCTGCGGCAAATGTAGACACATGAAAGAATATACTTGGTGCCTCCAAAACTCCACTCCTCACAGTCATACAAATAAACAAGCAGTCTAACAACAATGGCATCCACAAGAACATTAAAGAAGAGGACCACATAGTAACAAATGCTGCTAGCCTCCAAAGAACCGTAACCTCAGATGGTGGATGGCCAAAAATCCACCTAGACTTGAATCCACTCAACAATGTAGCCCCATCCCAAATTGCAGCATGGAAAAAGGTGACCACAGAGAAACTATGGGTGAGAATCTTCAGGGGGAAATATGAGCAAAACAGCACCAGCACAGTGGATAAAACCTGAGCCATCATAAAGGGCCTAGGATAACAACGTATCCTTAGGAGTCTCCTTCCCACAGCAAGAACACACCATAGACTCTGACTGTTTTCCCACTCCCTATCACATGCTGATATCTGGACTCACACATGCTCAGGTAGAGCACCTTATAAGCCTAGAAGTTGTGTTGACAAAAGATATAACAACTAACTTTAAGCCATTCAAGGATTAATACCCATCCTTTGTACTCACAATATATGGTTTGACCTTCAGTGACTCCCAGGAGGCACAACTCACCATCATGGAACTAGTCAAAATGTGCATCAAAAACTCTGAACCCATCATGAAACACATCAAGGAATGTGCACCCCAACTCATAGAAAGAGTGACATTCTCAACAACATCTCAGCAAAATTCCTGGATATAAACAGAAGCATCTTGAATGGAGGCAACTTCAGGGGTTGGAACATTGTCAGGAGACTGGTCTCTGGACCATGTCCAACTCTACTCTGAGCTTAGTCCAAGGATGCACCCACTCTTAGCACATCTGAATGACCGCTTGGCCTGCCCTATCCTCTTTTGTCTTCTAGTAGTCAGCCTTGATGAATCATATGCATGGACCTTACTCAGCATTGATTATTGTTAGTCATACTCTGTTACATACTGGGTTCAATGAGTTAAGCAGTATTAGTCATAGCACAGCCATCAATATAGTATATATAGGCAGCTTGTGGATAGAATATCTCCAGGCTGAACAATAGCAGTGTTCTTCTGGCCTACACACTGAACCAACTGTAAGCTCTCTAGTGATGTTTGATCACTTGCTTAAGCCCTGCCAGTCCTTTGTCTAACTCTTGCCTGACTCTGTGCCTGCTCAACTCCCACTTGTCACCAGTGCTTGCTAGCTCTGTGGAAGGAGTTCCGCAGATGTAAGCAATCTCCTTACAGAGGCAAGTAGAGATGAGAGAGAGGTATGAGACAATATGAGATGAGTACAAGATGAAAATGAAATAGAGTCAAGAATGGGAAATTGGGACATGAAATGTGAGAGAAATGAGACTGAAACACAAAACAAAACTAGGGACAAAGCAATATCAAGACTATCATACCAGACACTATGCTACAACTTATATACAAGAGGAGTCAGTAGGCCCCAGGGCACAGGTTGGGGCCTTGGTGACAAGTCACAGTGCTAGGGCTCTCAATGAAGCCTGGAGATTGTGCAAGGCAGCGGTCACTTGAGGAAATGTAGCATGTTTCCTGAGAAAAAGGTGTCAGAAATATGTTTTGCAATTTCTGACACCTTTTTCTCAAGAAACATGTGAAATATTGTATCAGAAAATTTTAGAAAATATTTAAAATGTTTTCTTATTGTTTCTTGCATAAAACAATAAATTTTTCTGGTATTTATCTTGAGAAATAATGATAAAAATAGTTGAAATATTCTCAATTATTTTCTTGAGAAACACGTGATATATTTCAGCATGTGTTTCTTAAAAAAGCTTTGTTGTGTTCATATATTGTATCTAAAGAAAAACTCTTTGTTCTACTTGAGGAACACACACCAGGATATTTTAAGCTATTTCTCAAGAAATAAGATGCTTATACATAGTGATAGATCAGTAACATAGAGTACAAAATTCAGAGAGTTTCCAACAAAGAGAATAACACATGCTGAGCGACACAACACGTGTTTCTGTACATTGTTTCTTTAAAAAATAGTTACATTTTTCTATTGCATATTTCTTGAAAAATAGCTTAAAATATCCTGCCGCATGTTCCTCAAGTAGAACAAAGAGTTTTTCTTTAGATATAATATATGAACACAACAAAAGTTTTTTGAGAAACATGTGCTGAAATATATCACGTGTTTCTCAAGAAAATAATTGAGAACATTTCAACTATTTTCATCATTATTTCTTAAGAAAAATACCAGAATAATTAATTGTTTTATGCAGGAAACAATAAGAAAACATTTTAAATATTTCCTAAAATTTTCTGATACAATATTTCACATGTTTCTTGAGAAAAAGGTGTCAGAAATTGCAAAACATATTTCTGACACCTTTTTCTCAGGAAACACACTACATTTCCTGAAGTGGGTAGGCATTGATGCAGGTTGTGTGGTGCAAAGGAAGCTATCAAAGGAAGGGCCTTGCTTTGGGAGCATGGGAGGTACGGAATGTCAAAGAGGTGAGGAGGCAAGCAAGGAGGGGTGTAGAGCATGGAAGTTAGACTGGGAGTGATGTGTGGTGGCCATGATGTGTGACGAGTACTTTGGCAGGAGTTGGGAGGATCTCAGCACAGGCTGGAGAAAGTGCTGGGGATTGCTGAGGCTGTTGCTGATGTGGTGGCTGTGAGCAGTGATGGCTGAGGGGTGCCAAGAGTGGCAGTAGCTGGTGGTGGTGATGGGCAGTGATGGCCAGGGGTTGCTGGAAGTAGCAGTGATGGCTGCCAAGGGGTTGGTAGTGTAGCGGTCCAGGCCCAGGGCATTTTGGGGCTGGTTTGAGTAGTTGAGAGTCCTGGTGATAAGACCCAGGTTGTATCAAAAGGAGTACTGATACATTTTCTGGCACAGGCCTATGGACTAGTGGTCAATCCACCCCATGGTTTATCTGGTGTTCTCTGCCTAGCCTAGCGTTCAAACTCTAGAGCATGTATGACTCATATCTTGACATTATTTTTTTACTTATTTTACCTTATCTTCTTGACCACTGAGGATTTATTGGCATAGCCGCTGCACTCTGGCAACCATCATCATTCAATGACATTGACAGATTGGTGATTTTATACCTACTTTTTGACATCTTGACATGACAGACAGCTTGATTGGTGCTGCTAGGTGTTGCCAAGGTCTGATTGACATTTTCCTATATAAAAGATTGTTGGTGGTTGTTTACTTACCAAGTTTCATGCTTTGGCAACCTTTGGTCACCAACAGTGACTTTGCTTACCACTTATCATATATACTGTACTTACACTCTGCAAATAACAAGTTACCTTCACACCCCATCTCTTACGCTTGGGCTTCAGAGCTCAATTTTGCTTTCTTTAAGTCTACTCTATACCAAGGTGCAGTTTTAGCACTTTGTTTCATCACTGGGAGCATGCCAGTGCTCTAGTCTTACTATGCACCTTGCATGTATGGCAGGCCTCCAGCACTTGGCAACTACGCTAAGCACCAACTCTCACATTTTTTTACCGCTGTCCTTTGCTAACTCGTCTTCTGGGACACTGCTTGGTTCTCCCTTCACTTAGCAAGCCCAATGCTAATTCCTTATGCCTAGTAACTGCCTACCTAGACACCACTTGGTACAATTTTGAGTGTCATCACTGGGGCTGAGGCTGGGTACCAGAGGTGGGCGGTGGATCATAACAATAGGGGACACAACAGCCTGTACCCTACATGACCAAAAACAATGAAGAGGTCAACAATATCATACTGCAGCATAATATGAAAGTGGGAGAAACAGGAGATAAGAAATGAAGCACCAAGGAGGTTGATATCACTAACATGGTATAAAGTGCCCACTAGAAGCCAAATGTAATGCCTCAAGAAGCACAGAGGATATCCACCTCCCCCAAAAGACTTGAAGGTGACTCTATTTTGACCAAAGCCCTGGTGGCTTGAACTATACCAAGGATACAATACCAAAGAGAAGATGTTCAAATTCCTGTTCAATGGTAATCCAGTGGGAAGTTCAGAGAACACCAAATGCTTGCATATGCTCAGCCTCCTGGAAGGAGAACAAAACCTAAAAAGATGCACCTCAGTGACAAACCCTATCCAGCCACTGGAAAGGCAACCCAGCAAAAACTCCAGCCTCTATGTGATAGTGAATACCACCCTCCTTTTCTCTCTGAGAGTGACCTATTAGATCCACTCACAAAGACACCCCTCTATGGCTAGAGAAAAATGCTCCCTCAGAATGGAGGACAACAAATCCCAACTAAGCAAACAATGGCTCTCACCTACTCCCCTCCCACTCTCACAGCACAGACCACACTACCCTGTGAAAGATACAGAAATGGAGGTAGACTGAGCCAGGTTCTGTAGTTTCACCTCATTGGCAACAGGAGAGGACTGGGACAGGATGATAGAGGATATAAGAGCCAGTCTAACTCCTGAAATCTCAAGCAGAAACAAGGCCAACCAAGAATGGTCTAGGCCCATAGCAAAACACCAACCAAGCCAGTTCATGACACAAAGAGATGCCAAGATAGGTGCTCCTGGCCATGGTGGAAATGCAGAAACTCTAAAGGCAGCAAGCCTGACTAAATAGATAATAAGATTGGCTAGGTCAAATGGAGGATGGCTGAAGATGCACCTTGTATCCTCACCCCTAGAAAGATTCACAGATCCTAGCTTGGAACAAAGCCACATCAGCAAAACTCTGGGCTAGAATTTTTAGAGCAAAATATGAACAAAACAGCCTATACACAGTTGATAAGACACATGAGCTAATCAAGAGCTTCAACACATAGAAGACAACTTTTCCTTAGGCATGTCATTCCCACTGCAAAAATGTCATGTCAATTTGGACTGTTTTCCCCTGCCATACCACATGCTCATTTTAGGCCTCTCAAAACAGCAGGTGGAACACCTGATTGCTCTGGAAGTGGTAGCAACAAATGATGTCACTGTTATATTCAAGCCTTTCAAAGATCAGAGGTCAACTTTTGTTATGACAATCACAGGCCTCACTTATACTGAGTTACCAGATGCCACTCAAGCAGTCATTGAACTGGTCCAAGAATGCATCATGGACACCAAGGAAATTGTGCAACTCATGATGGAGTGCTCACAAACAACAAAAGACTGAGCACTATTAGAAATCAAGGAGAATATCACCACTGAATACATTAAAGTTAAACAAAGCCCTACAAATGGAGGTGATTTCCATGGCTGGAACATTTACCTGAAATATACCAGCTTCACAGACAAAGACCACATCAAACTCATCAAACTAATTTGATCATGTGACTTTCCATCAGTGACAGCAGGATTCAGCATACCACTGAGAGGAAAGGTCATGCTACTGTGTGTGAACTGCAAGTCAATTGATCACAACACCTCCAAATGCCCTTTTCTGGACCTCCTTGAATGGCTAGGATTTAAGCCAGCTGCACACTCCCAACAACCCAATCACTGCAATGCTTACACAGACAAAAGAGGCCCAAATGCAGAATGCTGGAGGATACAGAAGCAGAGGAAGAGGATGAGGAGGAAGAGGCAGGTCAGGGTTTTTGCAACATTGCAGAGGAGGGAGAAACCAATGGAGTTAGTAGAGTATCAAGTCACTTATCAAAGAAGCAATCAGACAAATAGTTGATAGGTGCTACTAGGTCCACTAAGTGGGACATTAGAGGACTTGAATGTGATTCTAAAAGGTGGAAGACTGAAATATATTGGCCAGTAATGGTATATGTAGGCTGAAAACCAAGGTTATAAGACAAACAACAGCAGTCTATAAAAAGTAGAGTGAGGTGCCATGCAGCAGTCCTGCTTAAGCCATGAAAAACTCAAATAACAACCCACTAAGTTATCTGAGCACCCTCATAGCAATGTCCCCTCTAAGGGCTTGGGAAATGCTCTCACTTCAAGATAGCATAGTTGGCTACTTGGTAAGTCTTACCAACCACCAACTTAGATCATCCATACTCTCACAGTATAACAAACAATGGTATTGGCATGTGCTTCCTCATAGTTTAGGGGTCCTCGAAGTCAGCCACCACTTTGAATCTGAGAATGGAGTATAGGCAGTATGGAGGTGGGCCCCAAGACTTGGGCCCTATGCAAAGGCATAGCAGAGATGGTCTCATAACAGGCTGCTCAGGAAAGAATGCAAATAGTCAACCCCTCTATGGAAGAAGAGCAAAGAATCACAAGTGATATAGGTGCACCCATAATACTTTCTTCTGGAAAAGCTTCATCATGAAAGAATACAAAAGCAGCAATCAAAGTAGCCTCACTAAACATCAGAGGCTACAAAATCACAGAGGCTCTAAGGAACAAGTCTAAATGGAATGATGTAAATCAGCTAGTACAAGATAACAAAATAGAAATCCTTATGCTACAAGAAACACACCTGACAAAGGTTGAGACTTTTCTGGCAAAGCATTCCAAGATGAAATGGAACTGCAATCTGCAGTTTGTAGTATGATGAACACTGTCAGTAGGCCATCAGCTTGGAGTGGGACCAACCGGTAACTTACCAGTGGCAAGAGAGGCCTGATACAGGCCCAGAATGAGCCAACTAGGGTCAAAGGCAACATGGGATGTTTTACCAAGAGTGGGCCCTCCCGAGGCTGCATTTAGCAGCAGTGACTTGGGCTACAAGCCTAGTGGTAGTTTACCACAGTGCTATAGCTGTGGCTGAATGGGCCACTTTTCCAAGGAATGTGAAGCACCAAAAGCACACATATGGGCTGCCCACATGGTAGCAGCAGAGAGCAATGTAGAGAGCATTGCTGCAGAGAAACTGAACAATCTAATCAAAGACAAGGAGGCTCCTCAAGATGCAGAGCAACAGTCTGCAAATGATGACACTGAAAGGGTCCACATTGAATATTTTGCTGTGGATGTGTATGACAATGGCTATTATATTTGTGATGATGAGGATGAGCATATGTTTCCTCTGATTGAGCATCAGGGAGAAAGACATGTCTGTATGCAATACATAACCTTGCAGAAAGCAGTGGATAAGCTGCAGCAACCAAACTATTCTCCTCAGGAGAAGGAGTGTCTGGTTATATAGTTATGTATGTAGATGTCAATGGATATTTGGCATGGACATTGTGGGACTCTGTAGTACCACTATGGGAATTACACCCCATTTTATTCACATGAATGCTATATGCATTCATGAGTTGACAGAGCTGTTGATGCTCTAATTGAGAACTGTGGGAAGTTATGCTGTAGAACAGTTTGGCATGGAAATGAAAATCAGGATGTCAGGGCAGCTGACAAAGGAATATGTGGATATAGCAAGCTTTGATTGCTATGATATGGTCAGTGATATGCTATTTATGCATAAAAACAAGGTCAATTCCAACTTTGTAAACAACATGATTGTTATCAAAGAAGTGCCATTGAAGGTAGAGAGAGTTGTTCTGGCAAACATAGATGGCTGTCTGCAACAGTATAGAACCACAGAGAAGCATTGCAATGGTTGCAACTAACTAAAAGGTTGCAAAATTGAAATGGTGGAAGAAGTTGAGGCTGAACTGGCTCCAATAGCAGTCTACTGGCAAATTTACTGGCAATATTACTGACTGAACAAGAGTTCCAAGGAACTCTGGAAAGGGGGGAAGGGCTTAATCAGCAAATTGTGGCTAGTAAAAGAGCTGCAAGGAAGCCTGACAAGGCTCATCCACCTGAAGATACTCATGCTAGACAAGTAGTATTAGAATTGTTGGAGTGTCAACCAACAAGCTCCAGAGTGAAACCTTGTCACAACCCATTGCCTACCTTCAGTACCAAACCCTGGCCCTGGAACTTCAATGTCTCCAAACCAGCTCCACAATGTCCTGGACTTAGACTACTACATGCTTGGCCACCCTTGGTATCCATCACTGCCACTCTGGCGCTACCTCAACCATTGCTGTCTGCTGCTGCCACATCAGTGTTGGCCCCAGAAATCTCCAGCACTTCTCCCAGCCCCTACCAAAACTTCCCCCAGCCTCCACTAAGCACTCATCATGCATCACAACCAATGCATCACCCTTGGCCAAACCTTTGTGCACTACACCTCCTCTGCTCAGCTCCTCCCTCACCTCTTTGCCATTCCATGCCTCCCACTTGCCCATGCTTCCAAAGCAATGTCCTTCCTTTGGAGCTTTCTTTGTGCTGCATGACTCACACTGACATCCACCATGGTCTTGCACAATCCCTGAGCTTCAGTTGGAGCCTTGGCACTGCAACTTATCACTGGGGCCTGGACCTGTGCCCCAGAGCCTGCCTACTACCTATCATTTATAAGTTGTAGCATAGCCTCTGGTACAGTAGCTTGATGTTGCCCACCATCTCATATTTCTGTCTCCATTTTGTTTTGTGTTTTATGCCTTGGTTTCCCTAGTTTTGACTTCATTTATTTTATTTCATATTACCTTGTTTCATTCCCTACTTATCTCATACAAGCTATGCCTCAGGCCTTTGGCCCAAGTCTTAGCAGTGGGGAGCTTTGCTCCCTTGGAGGCTTCACCTCCAAACCCCCTCTTGATTCCACCCTGAATCTTGCTTTGCTTTGTTAGGGCCTTAGCTGACCAACTCAAGGCTTAAATCCAGCCTCAACCTCACTTTGCTCAGTTACAGCCTTAGTTAGAGAACTCAAGGCTTGGATCCAGCCTCAACCTCACTTTCTTCAGTTACAGCCTTGATTAGAGGACTAAAGGCTTGGATCCAGCCTCAACCTCACTTTGTTTGGTTAAGGCCTTGGTTAGGGGACTCAATGCTTGGATCCAGCCTCAACCTCACTTTGTCTGCTTAAGGCCTTGGTTGGGAGGACTCAAGGCTTGGATTCAGCCTCAACCTCACTTGGTTAGGGGGACTCAAGGCTCAAATCCAGCCTCAACCTCACTTTGTTTGATTAAGGCTTTGTCTGTTCAGTCAAGGCTCAGATTCAGCCTCAACTTTAGATTCAGCCTCAACCTCACTTTGTTTGGTTAAGGCTTTCTCTGCTCAGTTAAGGCTTTGGTTGGGAGGACTCCAGCCTCAATGTTACTTTATTCATTCAATGCCTTGGTTGAAGAGCTCAAGGCTTGGATCCGCCTCAACTTCACTTCATTCAGTTCAGCCCTCAGTTGGAGGACTCAAGGCTGAGATTCACCCTCAACCTCACTTGGCTTTGGTCAAAGCTTGGCCCCAGCCTCAACCTCACTTTGTTGGATTAAGGCCTCAGTTGGCCAGCTCAAGGCTTGGATTCAGCCTCAACCTCACTTTGTTTGGTTAAGACTTCAGTTAGAGGACTCAAAGCTCAGATCCAGGCTCAATGTCACTTCATTCAGTTAAGGCTTAAGTCTCGCCTCAATCTCAAAACTGAGGACTAAAAAAAATTACAGAAAATATTCAAAGAATAGCTTGAACAGTATTTTAAACAGGCACAGTAATAACACAGACAGTGTCCAAAACTGCCTAAAGCACAGTCAAAAAAGTATTTAATAGCCGTGAGGCTGAAATGTCTAAACTTTGTCTGAAACTGAGTTCAAAACTTGAAAGTCAGCTGTAGATGTGAATGGGATGATCTTTTTGAACTCAGAAAAGTCCTTTAGTTATATATAAGTTGCTGACCAATTAGCAAAGTTCCCACACATTGTGCCATTATTCCAAGAGAGTTCCAATGCATCATCCCATTATCATTAGACAAGCTATGCCTTGGGCCTTTGGTCTGAGTCTTAGCAGTGGAGAGCTTTGCTCTCTTGAGGGCTTCACCCCCAAACCCCCTCTTAATCCCACTCCTAACCTCACTTTGCTCAGTCAAGGCCTTGGTTGGCCATTTAAGGCTTGATTCCAGCCTCAACCTTGCTTTGCTTGGTTAAGGCCTTGGTTGGAGGACTCAAGACATAAGCCAACTCAATGGTTCATTCCAGCCCTAATCTCACTCTGTTTGGTTAGGTCCTTGTTAAGCCAATTCAATGCTTAGATTACTTTCAGACAACTAACTTGATATGTGATATAGTAAGTGTAATTGTTCACTAATTGACTAACTAACAGTATAATCTATTAATAACTAATTCTACTTATAGCTGTAAACCATTCAACATTTCAATTCATGGCTTAGATTACTTGCATACATACAATAAGTGTAATGGTTCAATAATTGACTAACTTATATACTATCTACTGATAACTAATTCTATTTATAGCTGTAAACATTCAAACTCAATGTTTCAATCCAACTCTAAGGCTTAAGGCTTAGATCACTTCAATTGTTTTCTCCATATAGGTTCAGTTTATAAAATGCACAAAGTATACAACAGAGTAAATGCAATGTTCCATTCATAGCTCTAAACCATTCAACATCTCTGGATATACAATATTTACAGTCCTATAGTTTGTATTGTCTGACAACAAAATCACTTTTATCCTACTTCCTGATGTGCATCTAGAAAGCGCTACATACAACTGTCCATGTGAGAACACAGGTGATCTAAGGTCCAATCCAACATGTTTCACTGACTGCTCTTGAGACTTGTTAATAGTCATGGCAAAGGCTAGTCGCACTGGAAACTGTCTCCTCCATAATGGAATCAGCAAATCCTCTTCAGATGCATCCAGATTGATCCTGGGAATCAGCACTGTAGACCCTGCAAACTTGGCATCTCCACTAATGAGCCTGCACATGAGCACTCTGGATCTGATCTGAGTGACAATCATTCTTGTTCCATTGCAAAGGCCTTTGGTTGGATCCAAATT
>JAGGAQ010006593.1:0-11233 GCA_017657225.1 Termitomyces sp. T69sscA
GTTGATGTACCAACAAATGACTCTATACATGGAGTGTTTGATAACTCATTCATCTACAGTGGTTATGGTGAGTATTTCAGCAAGACTTGAAATGTCCTCTAATAATCTGCCAAAGGTTCTAGTGAGCAAGTCGGTGGTGGTGGCAGCAGTGGTGTTCTTCCTGCTGATCCATTTGACTCTGGAGGTCATGAGACTGTTTCCATGACAGATGATCTATTCCTTCCAAGAACTTGCGAGCAAATTGGAGGAGGCTTCAGTACTCCTGCTCCTCCTCATCATGGCCTTCAGCACAACATCTCACTAACTCCAAAAGCCCAGCAGTGTGACGCTGCTATCAAGGCAGCTCAGCACAGGGCTGAAACAATTCCCGCTTCTCCAACTCCAGTTCCTGATATCCCTTACAACATACAGAGGGATTTTCTTGATGGTCTCAATGATGATATTATTGCTACTTTGGATTGTATGAACTCTTCTCCATATATAGGAACACCATCTCCTACCCATCAAAAATTGTCTCCATCTGATGACATACGTTGCAGCAAATCTCTTGACAACCATCTTGACAACTCTCTTCTTGATGAACCTGAACTCCAACCCAAGCCTCAGCCAAAATCTCTTTTTGAGGATTTTCTCAATGCAGGCGAGCATGAACCTCTTGTGATACCTCCTGGTCCAGTTTGCTCTACTTCTACAGCCATTGATGCCAAATCCAGACCTTAAGAGCCTGTCTCCACTACTACTGCATTTTCTGATGATCTTCGCCATTCGTTCACACCTGTTCCTAACTCCCGCTCACCGGATAAGAATCTTACTCCTATATCAACTTTACCTCTAAAAGGATCATCACCATCTGGCTCAAGTTGTTCTTTAAACCAGGAGCAAGCAGAGAAATGTACCCAGGCTGTCAATGTGTTATTTACAAAATTTGAAGAGGAAACTGGGACACCTGCCAACTACTTCAGGAAACACTTCCTCGACAAAATCAAGTCTATAAGACACCAGACTCCTTGGAACCTTTACCAAAAATATTTTAGCTGCTTTTGCCAAGATGAGTTAGATCGGTGCATGCTAGTGGATGGTGAAGGTGCAATTCTTCCAATTTTCAATTCTTCAACTCATACCAATGCATCTGATAGCCCGTGATTGCTGGCCTAGCTTTATTGCAGCATTTGGTAAAGATGCCAAAAATTTTCTGCGCTCTTTACTCAAACTGGATGAAGTTCTCTCACACAAGGAAACAATGCAACAGTGCACACAAACATTTCACAAGTTCTGTCAAAAGGTGGATAGAATCGTGAGTTAATTTTAATGGCACAAATTTTATTTGATCTGATCTGATTTAGAATAAGGAGGGGATGTTCCATCGTTTTCAGTCAGTGACTATTGTTGTTGGTGAGTGCATCAATGAAGATGCAGGTCTCGCACATGTTTCTGCCTCTCCAGGACTTCAGAAGGTCTGTTTGTCGAGATCTGCCTTTTTAAATGTCACTTACAATAATCTAAGTTCTTCAAAGATCGTCTCAAACTTGAAGATAATGTCATTACTGGTTTGGCGAAATGCAAGGCATTGTAAGTCCATTTTGTGATTTGTCTCTCATAAAATCACCTGATCTGCTTTTCCAAGCCATGTTGTTGCTCAGAAAGTCACAGATAATTATGAAGCACAAGCAGTCGTTAAGGATTTAAAAGATGCCGTTGAAGCCTCAAAGGTGCCCAGTGTTGAAATGACAAGGACTGAGGACTTGCCTGATGACAGAGACCCAATTAATGGGTGTAAGGCTTGTCTAACCATGCTCTTCAGTAGGCTTAGTTCTGTCATCATATAAACATGTGTTTTTACATCATCATAGAAACCATTGGAGTTGACTTTGGCTGACGTGTTCCATGGACCACTATTCCCAAACACCTCGTTGCATCATCACATGTCCTTAAGGGCTGGCCTGTGGACGTTCCCTTTCCTCATAAAACAATCAAAGCTGAGAAAGCTAAGAAGGCAAATGGGACAGATGGTAGCCAAGGGATCCAAGATCTTGGTCACAAAAATGCTCGGATCCCTCAAAATGCTTTGATTATTGGCGCAATCACACTCAAAAAAATTGACAACCCTCAATTGATATTGAATAATACCATTCCCATCATCAGCACCTCTCTTCCCAATTCTGGTGACTGCCCAGGCCTTTCTGCATGTGATCTATTTGCAAACAGCAAAATTAAATACCACGCTGAGCATGTGACAAGCACTGCAGCAACTCGAGTCAAATGCTGTAAAGCTGTGACCAATACAAAGGCTTTCAAGCACGATGTAATATCAGTTGGTTCGGAATCTACATTAGGCAGTGTGCTCAGCTCAAGGCCTGTTGTTGAGGTCATAAGCGACAGTAACAATGATCGCCCAGTACTGGAGCTGCATAAGCATTGCAAGGTCTCTCAAAGCATAATCATTGAGGACATTCCATCAGATGATGATTATTCATGCAGCCAGGATGACAATGAATCAGAAAGTAGTGCAGTGCGCTCTCCAATCAAGACTTGCCCAGTCATGGATGAAGGCCAAGGGGAAGGGTAAAAGCAAGGAGAAGGGGAAGGAGAAGGAGAAAGTACCTGCATGCACTGCTCTGGCCTCTCGCTTAGCTCATGGCACTTCCAAGACAGCATGGTCTGTTGGAGAGGGGTCGCGGTACATGGAGGTCACAAGGGTTGAGCACGTGCGTAGTGTGCTACAGGAGTATGGGATTGTATGGATTAGGACAAAGGAACTGTATAGTTGGAGGATATGGATCGGGTTTCGGAGATTAGATATACCTCAGTCGTTTATCTACCGACTGAGGTATGTGTGGCGTTACTTACAGAAATGAGCATGCTAATAACTTATTTATTAGTCTAACTGTTTACAACAGGTATATAGATTAATACAGTTGTTTATCCACCGACTGAGTCTAACTGTTTACAACAGGTTATTGGCCCCGTGCCACTCAGTGAGACGACACTGAAAAAAAAAAATTCTGACCCACCGGAAATTGACCCCGACCCGACAATATGTCTCAGAACCCCCCCTTGTTCCTCCTCCCAGCAGAGGAGAGATTCAACGGCTCCAATTGGGTAGCCTTCAAGACGACCATCACCGAAGCCGCACGCAGATACGGCGTGTTAGGATACCTGACCAGCGAGATCACCAACCCCGCCCGGTTGGACTCAAAGACTGCACGCCCTACTACGGCCACAAACTGGTGGGGCACCACCAACCCCACGCCGGACAAATGGACGCAACGTGATGCTTTTGCGCATAGCATAGTAACATTGAACGTCCTGAACCTGGTCAGCACGGGAGTCAACATGGCGGGGACTGCAGCAGCTGCTTGGTCGTCACTGACAACACTGCACGACGTGAAGTCAGACTTGGGTCTCATCCACGCCGAGGAGAAACTCACCTCGATAAAATACGTCGACAGCACAAGCATCGAGGTGCACTTTAAAGCGCTGAGAACTGCATGGTCGAAAGCTAACAATCAGGGAGCCAAGATTGATGACGACCACTTCCGCGTGTACATCATAAAGTCCATGCCAGCGTCATGGGTGGCTGTTACCAGATCACTGTTGAATCAAAAGATGTCAGCCGCAGTCATTGTGCGGTTGATGACACACGCATTACTGCTGCATGGCGCTTCTGCAATAGCACCCGTGAAGTCAGCGCAAGCTCTGGTGGCCCAGACCGGACGTACCGCAAATGCCACCAAGGAAAAATGCTCCAACCCCGTGTGTGGTCGCATCGGGCACACCATCGAGAGGTGTTTTAAGAAAGGTGGCAGGATGGAGGGACAGTTCCCTGAGTGGTGGAGGAAAGGCTGCAATGGGAACGCAAACGGCATCACTGTAGCGACGGTTACCGCCACAAACCAGACTCCCGCCAATGCCACGCCACAAGCAAACTCCGCGGTTGTCTCAGCCACCAATGACTCTAATCCTTGGTGCCTTGCATTCTCAGCCCTGATGGGCGGCAAGTTGCCTGATCGAATCACGTATGCTGACTCTGTGGCGAGCCAACACTTCTTTGCCAATTGCAATGATTTTATCATGTACGGCCCACCAGATGACGGGTGCAGGACTGGTTTAGCTGCAAAGGGGTCGTTCGACATTGTCAGCTGTGGAAAGGTCAGAAAATGGGTCAGTTTTGCAGGGGAGATTATTGAAATCACATTCGACAACGCATTGCATGCCCCTGACTTGGATCATAACCTTGTATCGATTGGGTCCTTAGTGCGTAAGGGAGTCAAGCTGGGCATTGACAGCAATGGTGCCACGCTCCATGCCCTGGATGGCAGGCCCTTTATGAAATGCCCCATGTCAGGTACAATGTTTGTTGTGGAATTTGCCCCACCGCCACCTACGGCACTTGTCACTCGCTCGCTTAGCCGGCCCACTGACCTTGAGACCTGGCACCGACGTTTGGGTCATGTAGGTGAAACCACACTATGCGAGATGGTCCGCCGTGATGTAGTTGAGGGTCTTCAGGTGACCACAATGTGGACGATTGGCAAGTGTGAGGATTGTCTCATGGGAAAACAATCCTGGCGGCTGTTTGACGCCACTATCACACTGGAGTCTAACCTCTACGAGCGTGTGGCGTTTGATCTGTGGGGACCTGCATGAATCCAGACGACTGGTAGTAAGACCCTGATGATGGTCGCCACTGATCAAGCGGGGGCCGACTGCGAAGTGTGGTTCCTCGCAAACAAGACCAAGGAAAACACGCTAGCATGCCTGGAGGCTTTTGATGTGCAAGTTGAGATGCAGTACAGATTAAGGGTCAAATGCGTATGTACCGACAGTGGAAGGGAATTTGACAATGAATTATGGGAAGCCTATTGTCGGAAGTGGGGAATCAGACATGAGACTACGGCCCCGCACTCATCTGCAGCGAATGGTGTGGTGGAGCGGAGGAACAGGACCATATTGGACTTAGCCCGCAGCATGCTGAGTGACTCTCGTCTCTCCGCGCATTATTGGGGTGAGGTGGCGTCTACAGCAGTCCATGTCCTTGACCTGGTCCTGAGCTCGAGGCACCCTGGATGAACCCCTTTTGAGATTTGCACTGGCAAGAAACCCGACGTCTCGTACCTTTGGCCCTTTGGATGCACTGCATATGCGAAGATCCTACGTGAAGAGGGCCCTAGCAAACTTGAACCGCGGTTGATACAATGCGTGCTTGTCGGTTACTTTGGAGCCGGCGACTACAAGCTCTTTGAACGCGGTACTGGGCGGATTTTTCGCTCTCGCGATGTGGTGTTTGAGGAGGGCCCCGCACACCGTATGCTTCCTGATGATAGGGGCAGCGCCACCACTGACCTTTATGAGGTGTTTGACGTTCCCACTGTGGGCGGCGATACCAGCGAGACACCGCCAACAATGCCAGACTCACCATCTGTTACTGATACCCCGGGCATTGCTTCGCTGGTATCCCCACCTGCTGTCAAACCCCGTCGATCTGCCCATCTAGCTGCCAGAATGCCGGATGGAGGCATTGCACCGCCTACTGAGGACCCGATCACCACTGAGCACGACAACCCTGAGAGTGAGGAAGAGACTTATGCAAGTATGCCCGGTGCCTTGGCTACATGCACTGCCGACCCTGATGAACTATGGGTCCCAAAATCTTACTCCGAGGTGATGCATCGACCCGACTTGTGGCAGGCACCGATGGACCAGGAAATGGCGAGGATGCACGAGCGCAAGGTCTGGAGACTCGTCAAGAGGCCCAAAGGTGCTAGAACAATGAAGAATCGTTGGGTTTTCGCCATCAAGTATGATGCTGACGGCAAGGTTGCTGGGAGGAAAGCCAGGCTCATTGCGAAGGGCTTCTCGCAAATCCCTGGTGTCAACTACTTCGCGACCTATGCATCCGTAGTGAAGTACGAGTCCCTCCGGATGAACCTGGCTGTGGGTGCGGTGTTGGATTATGAGATATAGCAAGTTGATTACACAAGCGCGTATCTCAATGCACCTACACAAGTACCAATACTGATGGAGCAGCCGGAGGGGTATGAGGTGAAGGCAGGCGAAGTCTACAAAGTCGACGTGAACAAGGGTGAACGGGTCCAGGGGAGTAATGTGGTGGATGGTACCGTGGAGGAGAATGAGAAGGACTTGGTGTCCTTACTTGACAAGGCGCTCTACAGGACGATGGATGGGGCACGGAACTGGTGGCAAACATTAGACGAAGAAATGGGAAGACTAGGATACAAGCGATCGGAGGCAGACCAGTCCGTGAGGTCAAGAGTCAGGGATGGAGAGAAGACAATCACCAGTATGTACACAGATGACACATCAGGAATGTCCTTGTTGAAAGCAGAAGCCAAGACAGCATTATGGGAACTTGGCAAAAGATATGAAGTCAAAGACTTGGGAGACATCAAGTTCATTCTAGGCATTCGTGTGACATGTGACCATGATGACCGACTCATCACGCTCGACCAGGAGGAATATTTAAAACGCACACTTGCGAAGTTTGGAATGTCTGACTGCACCCCAAAGTACACACCTCTTCCACCAGGAATAATATTGAGCCGGTCCCAAGCACCAGCAACGGATGAGGATCGCCATTATATGAAAGATAAACCATATTCCAAAGTGCTTGGATCACTAATGTATGCCCAGATCAGCACTCGCCCTGACATTGCTTTCGTGATCACCTCCCTGAGCCGCTTCATGACAAACCCTGGGAAGACTCACTGGCTAGCACTGCTCCATGTGATGAGATATATCAAAGGCACAATATTGTACAAATTGCGCTACGGGGGTCTAAACTACACCGACTACATACCACAAGGCTACTATGATTCGGACTTCGCAGCAGATATCGATACCCGGAAATCTGTGTCAGGGGGAGTATTCATACAAGCTGCAGGACCCATGTGCTGGAGCGCAAAATACCAGGATACCATCTCAACGTCCACGACGGAAGCTGAATACATCGTGTTAGGAAGAGCAGCCGAACAAATCCAATGGATGTTCTCAGCCCTGGCTGAGATCGGCTTCAGCGTTACGTACCCCGCGGCTTTGGAAGGCAATAATAACGGCTTGATTGCAATCGCAGAGAATAAACGAAATCACAACCATGTTAAGCACATTGACATACGACACCACTTTATTCGCCATTCAGTCGAGGAGGGAAAGATCCAGATCGGATATGTACCGAGTGCTGAAAACCTCACGGACCTATTCACGAAGCCGCTGCCACGCCCTCAGCATGACAAGTTCTGCCTGGCCCTCTGCTTATGCAATGCATGACGCGTATTGCGAGCCCAGGGGAGTGTTGGAGAGGGGTCGCAGTACACGGAGGTCACGAGGGTCGAGCACATGCGTAGTGTGCCGCAGGAGTATGGGATTGTATGGATTAGGACAAAGGAACTGTATAGTTGGAGGATATGGATTGGGTTTCGGAGATTAGATATACCTCAGTCGTTTATCCACCGACTGAGGTATGTGTGGCGTTACTTACGGAAACGAGCATGCTAATAACTTATTTATTAGTCTAACTGTTTACAACAGGTATATAGATTAATACAGTCCTTTATCCACCAACTGAGTCTAACTGTTTACAACATGGTCTACACTAGGCATTGCATCTGCACCTACCGCCACTGCACCTACCACCACTGCACCTGCACCCACCACCACTGCACCTGCATCTACCACCGCTGCACCTGCCACCACTGCACCTGCATCTACCACCACTGCACCTACTGCTGCTGCACCCACACCTACTGTCACTGCACCTGCGCCTACTGCCACTGCACCCGCACCCGCACCTGAACCTGCACCTGCGCCCACACCTACTGTCACTGCACCTGCTGCCATTGCACCCATACCTGCACCTGCACCTGCACCTACTGCCACTGCACCTAAAGCTCTTGCACATGGTACTCAAGTGCGTACCAGTGCAACATGCACTACTCTGCCACCTTGCCCTGCTGTTGCAAACACTACACAGACGATCCCTGATCCTACTGCTGCAGGCACCCAACCTGTATCTACTGTGCCTGCGGCTGCCATGTATACTGCCACATGCACTACCAAACTGCCAAGACTCACTGTCCCCACTACCGCTGCACAGACCTCTACCATGCCTGCTGCTACACATGGGGTTCAATTTTGGCCTAAACAAGGTCAAGGCATCATTGACAGCTTCCCTCCCTTCGGAAGCCGTCCAAACACTGTGTCTCTGCACAGACCCTTGCCACATCCAACACTAGCATACTTGCTTCAGCACCACCCAGCACAATGCAAACTACACAGCCAGCTCAAGAACGCTTGTCACGTCCACCTGGCACTAGTGCTGATCGTCCTCACAGTTGCAGCCATGCCAGTTGCCGTCCTGACTACCCCTATGCTGCAAATGACTTTCCAGCACTAGCACATGCTCAGCCCATTCCCTATGATAGTGAAAACGACCAGGATTACAATGAAGCCTACAATCCATATCATCCCCCTCACTGTGCACCTGCGTACACTAACTATCCTAATTACAAAAATCCAGCACTCTACGACTCAATGCCCTACGATCCGTCCCTTAGCTATTCTGACCGTCCCATGTATCCTCCACCATTCCCTCCCCATGGGCATCATGGCAGAGTGCCGGTGCATGGACGCCGCTATCACATGGGACACGGGTATGCACAACACCCCCCACCTCCACAGCCATACGACCCCTCTCATCATGCTGCCCACCACCCAGCTCCTGGTCAATCTCGCGCACCAGCTGTTACAATTTAGGACCTAGATAATACACAAGTAAGTACGTGCACTAAGGTAGGTTGTAAGTACGGTGATTTTGTATAGTGAGATACGTATAGTTACTCACCCTCAGTCGTCGTATATTCGACTGAGGGTGTATGCACTGTAGGTATATCATATATATATGTTCGAGTCTAGGGGTGACGGTAATTAATATTAAGAATGAAAATATAATCTATTGACCCTCTTGGTCTCGGAGTTGTGGCACTTACGGTGATCCCACGTCATCAGCGTCTAACACTCCTCCTCACCGAAAGTGCCATGAGCTCCTCCTCGCGTGGAACGTGGTTTACGACAGTCCTAGGATCTTTTGAAGTCGAGAAAAACACGGTAGGGGAAGGGGTTTTGTAAACAAGTCTGCGATGTTATCCTTCATATTAATATAACAAACAGTAAGCTCCTTCGAGGCTACACGTTCCCATAAGAAGTGGTATTTGATGTCGACGTGTTTCACCTGAGAGTGCAACATTGGGTCTTCAGATAAGTTTATGGCCATGTTGTTGTCACACATGAGAGTAGTCGTATTGACAGTAGGATAGCCAATCGCCTGGAGAAGAGTTCGTAGCCACACACACTCCTGTGCAGCCTCGAAGGCCGCCATGTATTTGGCCTTGCATGATGAAGCCGCTACTGTTTTTTGTTTTCACAAAGCCCACGATATAACACCTGATCCTAGAGACCATGCGTATCCACCAACGCTTCGTCGCATGTCCAGGCAATTAGCCCAATCCGAGTCCGTGAACCCTGCGAGAGATATTGGAGATGTACCTCCTAGGCATAGTCTGAAGTTTCTCGTACCCTTCAAGTATCGAACCACACGTATGGCCGCATTCCAGTGTATGACTGAGTAAGAGTCAAAATACTGACTGACTTGTTGAACAGCATATTGTATGTCGGGCCGAGAGGATATAGCAAGCCAGATCAAGCCTCCCACTAGTCGTCGGTAGGGTATCTTGGCAATATCTTCCCGTTCCTTTTGTGTCAAGTTGGAATAATCAGTTCTCCGTAACCTCAAACCTGGCTCCATTGGTAGTGAAAGTGGGTTGGCCTCCTTTTGTCCATATTGTGAGATTAGCTTGTCGATAATGGGTCCTTGTGAGAGGTACACTGTCCTATTTTCTCTATCCCATTCGACCGCAATCCCCACAATTTGTCGTGGTATGCCCAGATTTGAGATGGTCCAGACGTCTCTTAGTTGGGATTTGAAGTGTTCGTTTGCATGTTTGGAGCTCGCAACCAACAAGAAGTCATCCACATGAACAGCAGCGATGACTATTCCATGATCGGACTTCCTGTAATAGACACAGGATTCGCAGGCCAACCTCGTAAACCCCCATCTTCCTACCATGTTTTCATTCAAGGTACGGTTCCAAATTTGTCCCGCCTGTTTCATCCTGTAAAGTCCTCTCTCTAACTTACAGACATGGTCCTCTTTGCCTGGTTCCTCAAAGCCCCGCGGTTGTTCCATGTAAGTAGTCTCCTCCTCTGGTAGAACACCATATAAAAATGCGGTTTTCACATCGATCTGCATGGCATCCCAGCCCTGTGTTGCAGCTAGATGAAGTAAGATCCACCACGATTCCATGCGTGCTGTTGGTGAGGTAGTTTTAGTGTATTCTTGTCCGTAGATTTGATTAAATCCCTGCAAAACGTGTCGAACCTTAAACTGCACAACATTGCCTTTTTCATTACGCTTGAGTGCAAATACTGGTCGGCCTCAATGTATTCAATGACCTGAAGGTACCTCATGTCTAGGAATTAGTTGATATACTCCCATGTTCTTCAGGGACTTGAGTTCGTCTTCATAGGCTGATCTCCATCTTTCAGCATCTGGGGAATCTTGTGCCTGTTTCCATGTCTTCGGTACCTCTGGGTCAACATCCTCCGCATCTATACTTAGGTTTTCCTCTGTCTCATTAATCATTGCTAATGCATGGTCTAGGTCCACATTTTCATCTCCAGCTGCTTGTGGAATTTGATGATTTTGATTGTTGTCATGATATAGTTCCTCAATCGCACGCCGACATTCAGCTTTAGCTTCACGAATTCGGTCTGCTGATTCTTTTAATTCCCGTATGGCACGCTCCACTGGTGTTTCTGGTGTGTTGTTTGGTCTACTCCGGGCTGTTGGTATCGGGATTTGTGTTGAGCGTCAGGGTGGGTCCTGGATATGTTCGGCCAGTTGGTCTCGATCCTCAGGATTATCTTGAGGAATCGGGTCCACGGGCATGTCCAGTGAAGGTGTAATTTCTTCATTATCATCTGGAAATATATATGGTTGGTCTTGTGCCCCTTTTGTGATGGCATCAATAGTGGGGGTCTCTGCGTGGTCTGGAGTCGTTGTGGTTGTGGATGAATTGGGTGTGGTGTTCTGGAGCTGAAGATGGTATTGTCAGGCTTGTTGTATTAGACTCGTCTTGATGTTCAACAAATTTGACATGAT
>JAGGAQ010006594.1:0-11219 GCA_017657225.1 Termitomyces sp. T69sscA
TATGTGAGTGTCCATGATCTTCTTCAATGTTGATCTATGCATTGACAACATATTTCAAGATGAATGCACTTCATGAACATATAGGAACAGAGATGCTCATCCTCGCATGCTGATTGTCAAGTGACACATTTCTCCACCCCTGGGTCACCTACACAACCAATCACGTACGCAACTTTCCATTTCATCAGTTCAATACAACCCTTGTGGAGTTTGCAGCACGTTTTGAAGCTTACTGTCTGTCTAACATTGAAGGTACGTCAAATTACAATTAGATGTAGACTGAATTTAACTTTGTACTAGGCATGATCAATAGACACACATCAACTATGGCAGAGTTGAAGACAAAGCTCAAAGATTTGATCAATAAATCATTTTGCAAGTCTCAAGTATCAAAATTAGCTATTATGTACTGATAACCAGATCAGAGGAGACTGTCTATGGCAAGGTTCGCATGTCATACGTGGGCTTCAATGAGAAGTTCACGGTACCGTATGGAGTGGTCATTGAAAAATGGCCTATTCAGAGGTTTATCTCTCCAAGTGATCTCATCCGGCCTGAACTGGACATTCTCTTTGGTGCATGGACCTCCAGAACAACCTCCTTCCATAGAATGGAGCAGGAGGAATGGGATAAGTGGCTTGCAGATTGCAATGCAGTCATGTCATTAGGTATGCATTGCAATTCTGACAGCTTGTCACTAGATTACTCATTATCCGCAGATGCATCATCACCCAACACCTCTACCTCTCCTGACAACACCGCCTCCTGCCACCTCGTCGATGGGCATGTCTTCCAATAACGCTGCCACCTCGTCTTCTGATAACGCTGCCTCTTTGTCTCCAGACAATGCTGCTGCCTTGTACACAGGCACATCTTCTGACAATGACACCAACTCTACCTCATCCTCAACCACCGCCAACTCATCCTCAACCACCTCTCATGATGCCGCCACCATGTCATCCTCAGATGCTGAGCCACGGTCAATTGTTGATAGGACAAACACCGTCAATTCCATGCAGTCGATTTTTGTTAATTCAGTTCCAGGCGTGATGGCAACCAGTGCCAAGAAAAGAAAGCAACGCTCAGATGCTGGGAAGAAGAGAGGCCCATGTAAGAAAGGATCATTGTGAACAGCAGTACCTTCTTGAAGAACATAGGACTATCATTGTAATGTATTGCTTATTGTACCACCATCTATGAAGCTTTGAAGTATGTTTATTCACAAGTTTAAGTAAGTACATGATGAATTTGTTATGTACAATGTACTACAGGATGCTTTTTGGTGTGCCGAAGGCTTGATGGTAGTGAGGGGCATGGGAAAAGTGTTGATCATTGTCTGGAGGGATTGGCGGGGTGTGCCGAAGTCTTGACAGCAATGAGGGGCACAGGAAAGTACTTGCTCATTGTGTGGAGAGATGGGCGGGGTGTGCCAAAGTTTTGATGGCAGTGAGAGGCATGGAAAAGTGGTTGCTTGTTGTGGAGGGATGAGCAGGGTGTGCCAAAGTTTTGACGGCAGTGAGAGGCACGGGAAAGTGTTGATCGCTGTGTAGAGGGATGGGTGGAGTGTGCCAAAGTTTTGACAGCAGTGAGGGGCACGGAAAAGTGTTGATCACTGTGTGGAGGGATGGGCAGAGTATGCCGAGCATATGGCATTGTATAGCTGATGTTGAGGTAAGCATTGATGAAAGCGGTGGGCATGGGAAGACATCGGGGGCACCTGACAAATGTCGGGGCATGGGGACAGGACGTGCTGAAGGTATCTAGCCAGGTAATTATTCATCAATATTGCTAGTGGCGGTAACTAAGTACTTTCAGGCTTATTAGCCATATTAAGAGGGGGGTACCTGACCAGGCTAGTTAGCCTGTCATAATGTGATGGTCAGGTGCGACTTTGATGAAACCTTCTCATCGGTTGCCAAGTTTACCACTCTTTGCATTTTTCTGATGCTTGCCACCATACTCAATTTAGAAATTCATCAAATTGATGTGATCAGCGCTTATCTGGAGGGATCTCTAGATGAGGACATATACATGCGTGCTCCAGAAAATATTGGGAAAAAGAAATTCTGGAAACTCCAAAAATCAATCTATGGCCTCAAACAATTCAGAAGAAAATGGAAAGAATGCTTACATAGTGTACTTGTCAAACTTGGCTTCTATCAGACTTGATCTGATGACTGTCTTTACATCAACCAAGCTGGAGGCAAAATAGTCTTGATCATCTTGGTCTACATCGACAATATGGTTATTGCAGAAAGAGATCTTTGAGAAATCTGATATATTCTGGGCCTTTTGGTCAAACGTGATCGAACAAATCGACTCATATATCTTAATCAAACTTCCTATATTGATTCAATTCTTGATTGCTTTCAAATGTCTTCCTGCACACCTGTTTTTACACCTATTGTCACTAATCACAATCTAACACTTGTTCAAACACCTAAAACTCAAATTGAAAAGGACGCATATAATCAATATGCTAATGGTCAAAATTACTTGTCTCTCATTGGCTCTTTGCTCTATGCCACACAGACCAGACCTGACATCCAATTTGCTGTTGGATTTGTTGCTCAATTTGCTGGGAACCCAGCTATATCTCATATGGCCACATGCAAAATGATTCTACATTACTTAAAGGGTACTAGGGATTTTTCACTTCGTCTTGGAGGCTCTATCAATGAAGGAATAAAGCTAGTTGGATGGAGCGACGCAAATTGGGCAGGAAACACTAATGATAGGAAATCTATCAGTGGCTGGAGCTTCGATATCAATGGAAGCACAATATCTTGATCATCCAAGAAGCAATCCATAGTTGCGACTTCTACCGTTGAAGCCGAATACATTTCATCTTCTAATGCCACTCAAGAAGCAATTTGGTTATGCTTGTTACTGTCTGAACTCGATTTTCCACAAGTTACCACGACTATCATCCATTTTGACAGTGCAGGTAGCATTGCACTATTCAACAATCCAGTATTGCTCTCTCACACCAAACACATCGATATACGTTATCATTTCATACACAATCACATCTCACAGGGAAACATAAAATTGCAGTATGTTCCTACTAAAGACATGATAGCGGATGTTTTGACCAAAGCCCTACCTCATGACACCTTCAATAAATGTCAAAGCAAGCTTGGAGTAATTTATTTGTGGTTATTGATGAGTGGGAGTGTCGAAGAATGCACCAAGTGACCTCATACCATGGTAATCACATTGTCATCGTATGCGTATATCTCTTATTCATGTTCAACTTTTTGTCATAAGTGAGACTTATATTATTTACCCTTGTCTCACCAATTGAATAATAGGAGTATATAATATTGACTTTGTCCTGGAGTTCAGATCATACTTGAATTGTGAACTCCAGGTATGTTTATTTACTTTCCTTTATTAGTCGCATACTCAATATGATTATACTTGAATTGTGAACTCCAGAATTAATACATTTTTGTACTTGTCAATACAAAAGCACTATCTGCGCTATGCTTTGTCAGTCGGCCCACCTAAGGGATATGCTTGTTATGCATTGCATGTGGGGCTCAGGTTATATTTGGTTATCTATTCTGTCCTGGTGGATGCTCAACTCCCAAACCCACTAAAACCCTTTTTGCCAACTTCCATGCCCTGTGTGGCTTCACGTTCTCTTGTATTATTTTGTGACATGTCTCTGCAACTTCTTTTTTGTCCAGGGCTCTTTTTCTGAATTTCTCTTCATTTGATGCTAGACAGTCCAGTTTTATTCATTTCATGATGGTACTCTGCCATTGATTGTGACCTCTTTGGTTGTGGGTATCATCTCAGGGTCTGCTTCCTTACAAATTTTCCAGTCACATCACAACTTCCATATTAGGGATGCAGATTCTGATACCATTATGCGGTATAGTCTACAAGCTACAATCTGTGCCTTTGGCACAGGCCTTGTATCTCATTGGGGGCTTCACCCCCAAACCCCCTGCCACTCAGCCTCCGCTATACCTCACTTTGTGAGGTATAGCTTCAAATCCCACTGAGTAACTAAGGCTCTGCCATAACCTCACTTTGTTTGGTTATGGCTCCAAATTCCACTGAGTGATTCAAGGCTCTGCCATAACTGAATGAAGTGAGGTTATGGCTCCAAATCTCATTGAGTGACTAAAGGCACTGCCATAACCTCACTTTGTTCAGTTATGGCTCTGAATCCAATCAAGTAACAATGTGTATTTCTATCAAGTATGCAATATAATCAAACTTTCATAAACTACAATTGTAAACCATTTAAAATCTTTTGGTAGACAATATTGGCAGTTGTCCTATTTGTATTGTCTGGTAACAAAATTACTTTAATCCTACTTCCTGATAACACAGGTGATCTAAGGTCCAATCCAATGTGTTTGACCAATTGCCCTTGAGACTTGTTTATAGTCATAGCAAAAGCTAGTCGAACTGGAAACTGCCTTCTGCACAATGGAATAGGCAAATCTTCTTCAGAAGCATCAATATTGATCCTGGGAATTAACACTGTAGAACCTGCAAACTTTGCATCTCCACTAATGAGGCGGCACATGAGAACTCTGGTCCTAATTTGAGTGACATCCTTCTTGTCCCATTACAAAGGCCTTTGATTGGATCCAGATTTCTGAGGTTTTCGTAAGATATGGTGGTAGCTGCTTGGTTGCCAATGGGAGTGGTAGTGGCAGCAAACTCAGGAAGGCCAGTCCAGGTCTCCGTTGTGTCATATGTGACGTATCTTGTCATGTATTCCTTCATCTAAGTATGGTCGGTAATGCCACAGTCCCTGATGAGGTATTCTAGCTCTTTAAAGTATTGTGTGAGTTCCCCAGGCTTTGATCCATCCCACTTTGGCGCAGAGAAGTGGTTACATGGTGGCATGTATTGTGCTGTGGGTTCCATGAGAGTCGGCAAGGGTAGTTGTATGGTTGGCATAGAGGATATAGTTATTAGCATGTCTTTAGCGAATGGAGAAGGGATGCAGGAGTTGAATAATTGAGATAGCAGGGTAAGCGGTGATGGCGGGGTGTATGACTGTATGTCGGCAAGAGGTGAGTAGAGGGGGCTTTCAGGGCTAATTGTAAAGTCTATGTTGCATGAGAAGAGGTCTTCAATGTCATCTGCAGTAAGATCTGTGTGTGCTTGATGGAGTTCTTCCAAAAGAGTCATTGGTGGTAAAGCTCCTGGCTGTAAGGGTGACCTCCGGGAGTTGCGGCTCAATCACACACCTAGCAGAGGGAAATCCAAAGTTATATTAAACAGGGTAATCAATGATACAATGGTAACTAATCACCTAGCAGAGGAAAATCCAAAGAGAACAAGTCTAAGGATTTCCCGCTGCTTGGTGCAGCGCATCAGCGGGTGGTGGAGGCATGGGAAGAACTGTACAGGTGACTGGAGCTAACCTTAACCTTGGATAATGTTCAAACAGGAAGGACATGAAGTTCTGGGGATTTCCTAAAAAGGAAATGACCTCCGGAGATCTCCGGAGGTCTAGAACAAGTCTTGGAGATTTAGGGCGAGCCTGGGGGGTCCTGGGGAGTGGCGTAGGATGTGTCCAAGAATGGAAGTCGAATGTGAGTCCCCTGACACTGGCAACTGTAGGGTGGATGGTACTAAATAGAAAGGGATTATGGCGCCTTCGGATTGTTGTGCAAGGTGGTGCTGCCTCTGGAAGCATGTCTCTGGCAGAATACTGCTCTAGTCCCTTGTGGTGGGCTCCAAGTTGATGATGCCCAAAATTGTACCAAGTAGTGTCTGGGTAGGCAATCACAAGGCAAGTAGCATTGGGCTTGCTAGTTGAGGCGGGCTGGGCAGGGTCCCAGAAGACAAGTTAGCGGAGGGCAGCGGTAAGGGAGTGGCAAGGTGAAGCTTAGCATAGTCGCCAAGTGTACAATGCCTGCCGCAGTTGCAAGGCATATAAATGACTAGTACACTGGCATACTTCCAGTGGCAAGGCAAGGACACTGTACTAAAGTGCTCTTGGCATAGAGTAAACTTAAGAGAGGTGAAATTGAGCTCTGAAGCCTGAGCATAAGAGGTAAATGGTGAAAATAACTTGTTATTTGCAGGCTATAAGTACAGTATATATAGTAAAGTGTAAGTGAAGTTGCCATTGGCAACCCTTGAGTTCACCAACATGGAGAACTAGTAAATAAATAGTAGGCAACAATCTTTTATATAGGAAAGTGTCCATCAGCCCTTAGCAACGCCTAGCGGCGCTAGTCAGGCTGTCTGTCATGTAAAAAAATGCCAAAAAGTAGGTATGGAATCACCAAAATGTCAACATCATGAAATGATAGTGGTTACCAGGGTGAGGCGGCAAAGCCAGTGAAACCTCAGGGTTAAGAAAATAAGGTAAATAAATCAAAAAAAAATAATAATGAAAAATACGCCAAGTATATATCTGGGGTTCAAACCTTAGCTTTTTGAGGGGGCGCCAGATAATCCAAAGGGTGCACTAACCACTAATCCATACAGCTGTGCCAGTGAAATCATCAGTATGCCTTTTGATAGAACCTGGGTCTTATCACAGAGGTTCTTTTGTAAGTGGTGAGAATTAGAAGCAGTAAGTATGCAAGGAAACACATAGAGATCTTGGTGGGAGTTGAATTCCTGATGAGACCAGAGGCGGGGGTTATGCTGATGATGCCCAAAATTGGACCAAGTGGTGTCTGGGTAGGCAGTCACAAGGCAGTTAGCGTTGGGCTTGCTAGTTGATGTGAGCTGGGCAGGGTCCCAGAGACAGGTTTGCGGAGAACAGCGGTAAGGGGGTAGTGAAGGGAAGCTTAGCGTAGCTGCCAAGCGTAGTATGCTTGCCGCAGTTGCAAGGCATAAGGATTCCTAGTACGCTGGCATAGGTCCAGCGGCAAGACAAAGAACACTATATAAAAGTGTGCTTGGCGTAGAGTAGACTTTAGAAGAGATTAAATTGAGCTCTGAAGCCCAAGCGTAAGAGGTAACAGTGAAGGTAACTTGTTATTTTGCATGCTATAAGTACAGTATATATAGTAAAGTGTAGGTGAGGTCGCCGTTGGCGACCCTTGAGGTGCTAACATGGGGAACTAGTGAGTAACTAGTGAGTAAACAGTAGACCACAATCTTTTATATAGGAAATTGTCCATCAGCTCTTAGCGATGCCTAACGGCATCAGTCAAGCTGTCTGCTATGTCAAAAATGCCAAAAAGTAAGTATGGAATTGACCAAATGTCAATCTAGTAGAATGATGGCGGTTACTAGGGAACGGCGGCAATGCCGGCGAAACCTTGGGGTCAAGAAAATAAATCAGAAAATAAAGTAAATAAATCAAAAAATACTGGTGAAAAATATGCCAAGGGTTCAAACCTCTGTTTTTGAGGGGGGGTGGCCGGTAATTCATTGGGCACGCTAACCACTAATCCATGCGGTTGTGCCAGGAAAATTGTTAGTACGCCTCTTGATACAACCTGGGTCTTATCATCTCCCTCCAACTGAAAAATTGACTGTCCTCAGTCAACTCCTAGCGATCACATGTTGTGGGTCCATGCGCTAATGGTCTGTGCACGAAGCTTGAGTGTATAAAAGGTTTAGCAGTCATTTTGGTACTTTGTTACTTTTTACCCCTTTCCATGTTGACGCCTACCGCTGACACTTTTCTTGCCTCTGCTTCATTCATCACGTGCACCAACCTGCTCCTGGTGCAAGTCCAAGGCCTGGGTGCTGAGGTGCCCCATAACAAGGTCGAGGAGATGATGTGTTTATGGCAAAAGTGGTGCACGATGTGAGGGGGCGGGATCACATGGGAGAGAGACAGGGAGCTGTTGGAATGGTGCATGGTGCGGTACCATGACAACCTTAGTGCTGAGTGGTTGGCGCCCTTCGCCAATGATTTTGTAAGTTTTGATAATGTCGCCAAGCGCTGCGCTAACAGACAGTTCCTAGGCGCCTCCTGCTCCCTCTTTTGATGAGGAGTTGGAGGCTTTGTTGGCGGGGGAGGAACCCTTGGTGGTAAGTACGGCCACCAAAGGGTAAGTCTTTCCCTCACTAATTTGTTTACTTAGCTTTGGTCTCACTTGTCTACCCGTGGTAAGGAGGCGGTGATTGCTCCCCTTGTGGAGCAAGATCTGCAACAACAGAAACAATTTTGGCAAGACATTGCCAAGGAGTCCAAGGCCAATGTGCAGCGGCGCATCGCCAACAGTCTGGAGGCCTTTGTGCATGAAGGATTGAGTTTGGGAGAGGCTACAGGGGCTGGCAAGGGTTCCCAGCAAGGGCAAGAGGAGGAGGAGGTGGAGGGCACCAAGGAGACGATGCTCAACACCACGGCTGGTGCTGCTACGGGAGCGGCAATGCCAGTGCCAAGGAAGGCTTCTATGGGTGGCACCAAGGGACTAGCATTGCTCGCTAAGAAGGGGTCCCCCACCAAGCCAGCTGCCAAGCGCAGGGGTCACCCGACACCAAGATACAAGGTAAGCAGCAAGCGCACATAAAACTTACTTGTTTTTTAATCCTTGGCAACAGGCGCCAACGCAGCAAGACTTCTCCAACAAGGAGTTGGTGCGTCTCTTGGCGCCTAGGTGGGCAGAGGCTGTGGTGGACATGGGAGTGGAGGTGGATGTGGTTCTGAAGGAGACCAAGGAGAAGGTGACGGTGGACTTGGCGGCGCACCAAGCGTTCAAGGAGGAAAGGGGGGTGGTAAGTGTTTGTTATCTTTTTAGCATTTGCTGACATCTTCTTTTTAGTAGTGCAATAAGTGCTGGGCAGACAACGACCCAGAGGAGTGTTGGTACCCCATGGGCGCCCCTCCATGTTTCAGGTGTGCAGCCATAAAGAGGCCATGTACTCTCGACGGCGCCAAGACCTGAGAGCGTGGCAATGCCCCCGACCCAACAGTGGAGAAGACTTACCACCAAGCAGTGCTGGTTAGAAGGGCGCAAGCAGTGGTTAAGAAGGTGCAGGAGGCCAAGGCGTGAGGGGAGGCCATCAGTGTCAGCAAGAAGAGTTTGGCGCTGCCGATGCGCCAAGGGGATGAGGAAAGAGGAAGCGGCAAGGGCAAGTGGAAGGCTTCTCCGCCCTTGTTGCCAACGGACAAGGGGAAGAAGAGAGCAAGGATGATGTTGCCAGCAGTGGCGACACCAGAAGTAGAGTCGGAGGAAGACAACAAGGACGAGGCGTGCTGCCTTAGCATGGCTATTGAGGCCAGCAAGGCGGTGCCAGGCATGGAGGACTTGGCGGGCCCAAGTCACTAAGCAGAGGCACCTCAAGACGTTGGCACCCTGCTGGAAGAGATAGAGCAGGACGAGGCTGAGGAGGGGGCTGAGATTGGGCCAGAGGTGACTCCCCAGGCGCAGCCTTGGAGGTGGGGGTTGCCCCAATGGTCATGGTTGCCGCAGTGGGGTGCCAACAATCCCACTACACAGGAGGTCTCCTCAGGCAACAAATCCGAGTCTTGGGAGCCTAGGTGCAGGGTAACAGCAAGGGTAAGTCCTCAAGTTTGCAGCTTATTCATTATGACACTGAGCACGTTTTTAGTTTGACCCTTGTTGGACTTCTCCGCCAGCGCCAAGGGTGACCGGGGAGGCCTTTGAGTGGCTGGGAGAGAACTTGGCGCACCCAGTAGTGCCTCTCCAGCCTGCTGCATTCTTGGAGAGGATGAGGGCGCAGGCCACCTATATGGAAAGGCTTTTGAAGTGGGAGAGGGAGGTGGTACAGGTAGAGTTGATGGGCTTGCACCTGCGGTACTTGACATTGCGGCGGAGCATAGAAACGCTTTGCAACTACCAAGAGGATGTGACGCAAGCGCTAGAGTAGCAGGAGGAAAATAACGTCCAAGAAGGTGATCTCCTCCCCTTGCGCAACTCCAGCCTCCCATCCGACAATGACTAAGCGCTAACTTCTGTTGGCATTTAGTTTATAATTTGTTAAATAATGTACCAGTTTTTGAATAGCCTGAATCATAAAGTGTAGAAACAAAATGGACTCGTAACCTTCCCTGACGGTGTGAAGCAAAAATGTTAAGAGGACTTTTCAAACAGGTTGGTGGGCAACATAAGAAGTAAAAGTCTATAGCGTAGTAAATAGAGGGGTCATATGAATAAAGTAAATGAGTGACTTAGCAAATTGTTGACAAATAGGTATTTAGTGGCCTTTGGGAGAACGCTCAGTAAATCATCATGGCAAAAAAACCCCTTGGCGGTGGTTTGCACATAGCGCTGAGCGCTAAGGCCCTTAGCGCTGCGTCTTGTAAAGTAATAAGTAAGTAAAATAACTGTCTGTGTGTTTATTGATCAAAAAAAATGGAAGAATGATGGATAAGGAATGAAATAGCATAGCACTTGTTGTGAGTTGGCGCTTATTTGTCGTCTTCTTCTTCTATTGTGGGTAGGTCTTCATCATCCAACAAGTCTGTTTCTTCAAGTTCCCTTAGTTTGGCAGTGTCTATATCAAGGGCGCTAAGCGGCAAGTTAATGTATTTGCAGGCCAAGTAAGGCAGCAAGCAGAAGGCGGCAACTGGCCTATGTAGCACAGAGCTGTCCAGTTCACAAAGAACGTAGGTGCCTCCTCTATTCCTTGAGACAACTACCAGCAGGCCAATGTATCGAGGACACATCTTCTTGTTGTGTGTGGTTTCAATTTTGGAATTGCGCATAAGGACTAAGGCTCCCCTCTTGAAGTCATAGTCCCTGATGGTAGCACTGTGGTCAGTTTCAAACCTTAGCGCTGCTTTGTGCCTGGTGCTGAAGACAGTTTTGTGTAAGCGCGCTAAGTCTTCTTGGCAGTGTTGCAAATCTATGGCTCGCCTGGTGACCAAGTCAGTAGAGGATAATATGCTGTTGGGTGCTGGCTGTAGGTAGGTGGCTTCAACTATGTTGGCAGGTAGTAAGGGGTGAGTGCCAGTGGCCGCGTAATAGGGTGAGCATCCCATGTGTTTACGGATTGTTACCCTTTCAGACCAGAAGACTGAGTAAGTGGCTTCACTCCATCTGTTCTTGTCGCCATCTACTGCCTTGCCATCTACTGCCTTGAAAAGGGCTTGGCGCACATCAAAGTGTGGGCACTCCACCAGTCTGTTAGCATGTTTGTTGTAGCTGGAGATGTGTATGTGGTGAATATTATATCTCTTGGCGAGGTACGTTAGTGCTTTTATGATTGGGGCTCTATTGTCGGTTACTGTAAGGGCAACCTCCGGGAGTTGCGGCTCAATCACACAACTAGCAGAGGGAAATCCAAAGTTGTATTAGACAGGG
>JAGGAQ010006595.1:0-11215 GCA_017657225.1 Termitomyces sp. T69sscA
CCCGTCCCGCGCGGCCCCCGGGTCTCATCCCAAGCCCCGGCGCCGCGACCCGCTGCTGGAACCCGGGCCTGACCCCCAGGCCATACGTACCACGTAGTATATAAGGCGCAGAGTAGTAAGTAGATACTCTAGTCTTGATATTGCATCACATAACGTAGCCCCCGTCTTGTCTGTTCGTGTTCGTCTCTGCTCCATCTCTCTCGTGCCCCGGTTTCATTACTTTACTGCTTCTTTTCTTGTACTCGTCTCGTTTCGACTATCTCTCTCGTCTCAACTTGTCTCGTATCCCCAATCTAATTTCGTTGTCTCCTCTTCTCTTTCCCACTCTAAGTTCTCTCGACTCTACGTTCCCGGCTCTCTTCTTTTCGACTTAATCATCTCCATCCCCCGCTATCTTATCTCGAATCTTTCCTCTTTTGGTTATCCGACTTCCCCAGCTTTGTTTCCACCCCCGGGACTCGCTAAGTCCCCTCGACTGCTTTCTTCTTGATCCCCGGGACTCGCTCGCCCCCGGCGCTCGCTCGTCTCGTTCTCTCGCACCCCCGGGACTCGCGCCAACCCCCAGCACTCGTCCCTCCCCCTCCCCGGCACTCGTCTCACCCACCGGCACTCCCGGCGCTCCTCTACGCACCTCCCCCTGCCCCGCTTCGGTCTCCTATGCCTCGCGCTACTCCCGGTGCTCTGTGTTCATGCACGGTGAATTGGCATAAGGTGGATTCGCCCAGTAGACTGAGCCCCCGAGGTCAGCGGAACCTGACAAACACCATTTTGAGAGGAGTTGAAACAATGGTGAAGAAAATCACAATTTCTGTGAGCATTTTTCATGACTTTCAAGAATCTCATAATAGCTCAGAAGCTAGCAGTGATGATGCGCAAAAGTGTTGATTAGTGTGAAAACCTGAGGTTGAGTACTGAGTATGCAACCTGTGTAAGTTTTGAATAACCTTGCCTGCTTACAGCATTGTGCTTTGATATGCTGTTGTATGCACCATGGAATCTACAAATTGCCATTAAGAGACATACATTTATACAGTTACAGGATGCAATACAGTAAAATTAATAAGAATCACAATTATACAATGTACAAAGCTCAATATTCTGCCAATGAAATAACTTTGCCTGCATGCAACTCAGTGCCAAATCCCTCAGAAACATGAACAACATATACATATCAACATTCAACCGCTCTCTCTTCCTCTGTCTCCATATTTCTAAATCACTGTTATTAAAGAACAAATAGCTAGCTACAACAATCACATGCATATCATCACTCAAGTTTCACTATATTCAACAAGAATAAGCAGCATTCACACATAGCATATTCTTTAATCTAGAGTGACCAAATAACTATATAGCAAAGATTTGGCTGTTCACTATACTTCATGATCACTGGTGCTCATCTAATTATTTCATTAGATTTGGCAGAAGCTACTTGATTGGTGGAACTACCAGAGGGTCCTTTGATTACAGAGGAATTGATTAAGTGTGCAGGCATTAGCCAAGCACCATCAACATGTAGAGGAGATGAGGGAATGTGTTGGAAAAAACAATCTTTAATGGGCTTTGAATTTGCAGATGAACATAATCATCGGTTTTGATTTAAATTATATAAGCTAAGATGCAATTTGTAGCTACAATGCCATAGTATTTTACATGATTTAACCAGAATTTTAAATACTTCTGATCTTTCATGCCAATGTAATCCTTGAAAAATTATAAAACATTAGAACAGTTTTTTGAGCCACTGTAAGCCTTGTCTTTACAGCTTTTCACAGTGGCAGCATGTTAGAGGCATTGCTTAACATTGACAAGAAGCATTAACATTTATGAGCACTCATTGATAAAGTGAATAAACTAGTGCAGTTGCTAATGGAGTAGACAGAGGAGTATGGATAAGTAGAAAAGTGGAGATGACTAAACAAAATGTGAGTAAAAGCCAAGGAGTAATGCTAAGAACTTACAAATGACCGAGCTCTTATTTCAGCTTTATAAGCTGCCACTAATTTTGAGTAACTTTATTTGCTCTCTCAAGCAAATCTATTTTGATTTAGTGTGTATAAATTTATTATTTTATGCTTTATATCATTTGACAAATATAATTTTGCCATGATAGTGTTTACAAATTCATGTCTGCTATTGATTCAAATGATTTTAATGTGACAAGCAAATTAGCTTAGCAGAGAGAAATCTGAAGTTATATTAGGAATGATAATCAACAATACAATGGTAACTAATCACCTAGCAAAAGAAAATTCAAAGAGAACAAGTCTAAGGATTTCTGCTGCTTGATGTGGCACATCGGCCAGCAGTAGAGGTGTGAAAACAACTATATATGTGACTGAAGCTAACTTGAACCTTGAATAATGCTCAAACAGGAAGTGTGGAGAGTTTTGAGGGTTTCTTAAAAGAACAATCTTTGAAGATCTTCAAAGATTTCCAAAAATCTAGAGCAAGCTCCAGAGGTCTAGAATGAGTTTCAGGTGTCCCAAAGAGTGGCACAGGAAGTGGGCTAGAGTATAGTGAAGTGCCTCAAAGGAAAGTCAGTGTAGATCAAAAATGGAAGTCCTCTGACACAGACCAATAAACCTTTTTCTGCAATGGAAACATGGTTCATACTTTCAGCAAAAGTATCTTTATTTTTCATTGATTGAAGTATTTTCTTTTGGCTATCATATAATATGATGCATCACTATTTCATAAGTAATCAAAAGAGCATTCATTGCATGTAGCCTAGCATATGTTGTGAAGTTTTGCATTCTATTTTAATGAGCTTTACTCTGCATATTTTCAGTATTATAATTTCTTTTTGAAACAAAAGCTAGAGTATGATTGCTCATGACTTTCTACTTTCTCATAAGAGATCTGATCAAATAAAGAAAGTTATTTCAAGAACACCATTCTTGAGTGTTAGGAAAGCAACACAGAATAATAAGTTCTGTTTGACTACTTCATAAGTGGCTGTTCTTAATAACAACAGAAAAATAGTGTTAATGATGATGTTATTGTTAATCTTATGACTAGCTCCAATGATCAGTGATAGATATCAATATAACACCTTAAACAAACAGTCAGAAGTCAATTAATATCTAATTTCTTTGCATACAGCTGTTGATTATGATAAAGAATATTGATACTACTTTGCTGATAAAAGTAACATTTATAAAGATGATTTCAAATTTTGAGCAAGTTCTCAAATTGAGTATTTGAATTTTAGCATATTTATGAATTTTTGGCCTTCCTTCTAAACAGAGCAAAAAGGTTGTCACTCAAATGGACATGACATTATAATCAAGATACTGCATGAAAGGTTTGAGAGAATAGATTTTGCAACAAGATACAACTTTTTATAAGGACTTTGCTCATAGAACAGTTCTACAGAGCCAGTGATGCAAGCAACAAGCAAAAGTCAAGTAGATACAAAGGCAAGCAAAAGTTGGATGAGGGGCAGATAAAGCAAGCAGAAAATTAGGCATTGTTTGTTTTTTTTGTTTTTGTTTTTGTTTTTTTTTTTTTTGATGTGGCTTTTGCCCTTGTATTCAACAAGTCTTACATGAGAATTTGTCTATATCCTCACTATACTATATCTGAGATCAATTTACAGACACCCCAGCAGCTACTTCAACTAGACACCTTTTCAAATGTGCCGGTTATGCTTCATAGCCACTTTACTACAGTTTGATTCTGCCAGTGTTCATACAGCCCTCAATTTTAACCTCTGATTATGTGTATGATTATTATGCCACCCCCTCTATTTTAACTGTTGCGCTTATCAAAGTGCACTGGATGGTGGACTGACAGGTCCCACTAACACTCAGCTCCACCCCTTTAGTACTTCTTGGTACAGCGGACTTTCAACTGCCAATTGCACTGTTTCACTGATCTGAACCATAAGTCTCACCATTCTTATAATTGACAGGATTATCCAAGGCTACCAAGTTATTTGCTGATACATTGGTTTCACATAGTTGTCTCCAGTTCTCCCTATTTTCTCAGATGCTAGGTTCCTGGACCTTTTTCTAAACTAGAAGGAGCATAGTGTGCCTTGATCTCATCATGAAGAGCAGCTTTGGTATTCCTATGGGCATCATATGACTTCCAAAGTTTGTGCTCTCAGGAAGGTGGCTCTCAATTGATGTTGAAATTCCCATATGGTGTCTAAAGTGTTTTCCACATAAGCACAGTTTGAACTTGCATTCTCCCTATTTACAGGGGCACATGCCCCCACTTTGGATCACGGTGGTGCCAACTGAGCCATCATGGCCCTTTAGACATTGTTAAAGAAGCTTATCATAGATAAATCAGAAAAAGACTGCTATTGTTCAGCCTGAGAATATTTTATCCTATAGATTGCTTTTATATACTACATTAGTGCTTGTATAGTTACTATATCTGAATGTCCTTCTAATTCCTATGATCAAATCTGTAGAAGAGAGGTCAGAGAGGTCGTCAAATATTTTAATTATCAATAATACCTTGATATTTTGAAAGAACTTCAAGAAATTCTGAGTGGATCCTTAGAATTTTCCAGCAATTGCCATCAGCATTGACTGATCATTTGTCAATGTTGTTGAGTGATGTCAATACCACCCTCTATCATCAAATAATGCAAACAACCTTCTGCTTATCATTTGTGACAATGAACTTGGATATATTGATAAAAAAAATACAGAAAATATTTTCAACATTGCCTTCAACAGCACCCATCACCTTCTTCTCATTGTTGGTGACAATGAGCAAAAGTATGTCCTTAGACTTGACCCACAAATTCACAGCCTTTCTGCTGATCAAGGAGGTGAAGATGAGAGGCAAAAATACAGTTCTTGCTTTTCACATTTGACAATATGAAGAGGAACAAATGTGATTTTAAATAGTTCATCATTGACAATTCAAGAAACTCACTTAAAATTCTAACTCCACTGGGTTTATTATCTTTAAGACACCTTGCAACAAGTCTATCCTTTTTCTAAGTTTAGAAATATCAATGGATGTGGATAAACCACTGAATTCAATGAACATTGAAGATTCAATGAAGGAGATTGCTAATGCACTAGAAGCACTTTATGTTGACTCAACATAGTCGACATATTAGAATAGTTAATATCACGCTTTCTGATTTTTTTCTAGAATTTTCTGTATTTTTTCTGTATTTTTTTTTAACAAATATATTTGAGTTCATTCTTGCCAATAATAAGCAGAGGATTGTTGATGTTATTTGATGATGAGAAGGTGGTAGTGATAGTGCCAAACAATATTGACAAATGATCAGTTAGCTGATGGCAATCACCAAAGAATTTTAAAAATCTGTTCATTTGCACATACATAGACTGTTTCAAGCATAGCATAACTCTATTTCACATGGTTCGAGCACATGCAGAGGTTATGCATATGTCTAATAACTGCAAATTGTATGCTAACAATTTTACCAGTAGTGGCTGTGACTTCTTCCAGCCAAAGAGGAATGTCCAATAGAGAAGTAGATTTTCATAGTCTGACCAATGAGATAGCTTGACTGACGCTGTTAAGCATCGCTAAGAGCTGATGGACATTTTCCTATATAAAAGATTGTAGTCTACTGTTTACTTACTAGTTCCCCATGTTAGCGCCTCAAGGGTCGTCAACGGCGACCTCACCTACACTTTACTATATATACTGTACTTGTAGCATGCAAAATAACAAGTTACCTTCACCATCACCTCTTACACTTGGGCTTCAGAGCTCAATTTTGTCTCTTCTAAGTCTACTCTACGCCAAGCGCACTTTCATATAGTGTTCTTTGTCTTGCCGCTGGACCTATGCCAGCGTACTCAGAATTCTTATGCCTTGCAACTGCAGCAGGCATACAACCCTTGGCGACTACGCTAAGCTTCTCTTCACTACTCCCTTACCACTGTCCTCTGCTAACCTGTTTCTGGGACCCTGCCCGGCTCACCTCAACTAGCGAGCCCAACGCTAACCGCCTTGTGACTGCCTACCCAGACACTACTTGGTATAATTTTGGGCGTCATCAGCGGAGTCTTTGATTGACTGTGGGAAAATACTTCTTATCAGAGCAAACATCTCAACATGGTCGCTAAAAACTATCCCCAAATGGCCACTAACTATTAGTGACTATATATAGACACTTCAAATTTAGTGACCATATATGATCACTAATTTGTCCCAGGTATGACACCTGAGCCCTGTTTCCGATGGCTAGAGAGTGGTAAAGAGATATTATTTCATTCAGGAAACAGTTTGGATGAATGTATATAATTTCCTGACTTTTACTACAAGAAGTTGCTTACATATTGCCTATTAAAAAAAGACATGAAAGTAGCATGACAGCTTTCTTTGTCACTTTTTCCAAAGGGAAACACTCCTTTGCAAACTCCAGTACTATAGTCCTTTCTCAGGCCTGCTTTGGTTCATAGCCACCTGGGCTTGCCTATTAACTTTACCTTTGACAAGACCTCAGGGGTGTGTATACTGTCTTTGCCATCTCTCCCTGTCCATATGCTGTTGATTCTAACTTTGTATTGTCTGTTGTCTGTGATCATCTTGATGGTGTAGGCTGGCACCCCAAAGATGTCTGCAAATACTCCTACATGTCACCTAAGCTCTTCACCTTTCTGGTCCTCTCACATCATAATTACAAGGTTTTGGTTGTAGTTGTAGTGTGTGGATGCTACACACAGGTATTTTGCTTCATTCAAGGGCGGTCATTTATGAGGTTTACTAGCTGGCATGGGCTCATGCATTTGGCGTCGACCTTTCTCCCCACGGGATGACAATTAGGTGTGCTGGGTGGTATTGGTCTTTGAGTGAAGTTGGTTGTACACGTCTGCTTCCTTATGCTTGCGTCTGCCTAGAATTGACTTTGCTGGGATTGCACTGTTTGCACACCTAACAGTACTCCCGTAGGACCTCCTGGCCCCCTTGTTGGGTGTTTTATTGCGTCTCACTGAACATGCGTGCTGCGAGTACTTTTTCCTGCCTATACTTGGCCGTGGGAAAACCGCGGTCAGATGGTTGTGGATCAAAAGCGTTTTTTTTCTGTATCAAAATACCGATAGAAAAGACAACGTTAGCCTCCTTCAAGGCAGGTCCATCATTGGTACCGTGATAGGGACCTCTTGAAGCCTCGCTACAATTTCAATACGATCTGCCTTTGTAAGCCTCCTGAACTGCGGGCCCGTGCCTCTAGTAAGAACATTGTCACCGCTACACACTTTGATAGTAATGCCAGCCTTTTGACACTTTGCCGCCACCTCACCAACACCGAAACGAAGTGATTCTTCGATATGGAATTACTTCAGGTGGGCGCTTGCCGCTCGAGCCGAGGAATCGGATGGAGGGGAAGAGAGACGATGGATTGTGTTCCTTAGGAAGCGCGAAAAAGCGTCTGTCACTGTCGTTTAGCCGGATACGTTCGGCGGGGATGGGGATAGGAAGGAAGTGGAGGAATGGGGAGGCAACGTGGAGGGGGACGATGTCCCACCCGTCGAGGGACAGGGTCGTGGGGTAGGCTCCTGTAGAGCAGCAATAGCGCGTGTGCGTAAGCAGAAGTTTTGGTGAGATTGAGTTGTGCAGTATACATTGAGTGTGCGAAATGCGTCACGAGTCACGAGCAATGAGGTTGATGTTTCCGACCTCGAGTCATACTCACCGCGAGCCTGTAGCGGAAAAACACACTCGTTAGAGATGTACCGTACAAGTTGGCCAGGTGTGCGTACAGCAATGCATGGCGAGCCATTGATGGCAAGGACTGACTCGAATTGTACCCGCAGATACCCCTGAAGTATTGAATTGGAATCTGCTCAATGCCTGGCGGGCAACGGGCGGAGGCGGGGCAACGGGTGGCCAGCGGGTGGAGACGACCAGCGGGTGGAGACGACGAGCGGGTGGAGACGACGAGCGGGTGGAGGCGACCAGCGGGTGGAGGCGACGAGCGGGTGAAGGCGACCAGCAGGTGGAGGCGACGAGGGGGTGGAGGCGACGAGCGGGTGAAGGCGACCAGCAGGTGGAGGCAACCAGCAGGTGGAGGCGACCAGCAGGTAAAGGCGACCAGCAGGTAAAGGCGACCAGCGGGTAAAGGCCCAGCGGGTAAAGGCGACCAGCGGGTAAAGGCCCAGCGGGTGGAGACGGCTATTACGTCAGTCTATTAATTTGGGTTTGGTCAGTCGGCTATTGCCGAAGCGCATCAAACCTTGGTAAAATAGTAACCGACATTGACAAGGTCCGTAGAGGAATGAATGAATGCATGAACTCTGTTTATGCCGCCGACAAGCCACAAATGCTGGGCTAAGAGGCGGGGGTAAAGTAGTATTGTACTCTACTCCGGTATTGTAAATATGTGTCTTTTCGCCCTAGGTGTTCGTCGTTTCCTAAAATCTTTGGGTATCGGAACTGTCCTCGCAGTTTTTTGGGTGGCGTGAATATCGGTCAAGGTTACGTCGCGAAATACCGTCAGTGAGAGCGTTTGTGTTGGGGGTGTCTCGGAATTCTTGTATGTGTGTGGTTTTGGGTTCTGCTTTCCTGGTCGTATACGCGTACGCGGGCTGTCTCGACCTCCCGTGGTGTGTAGTTCCTTGCCTCGCCTCCCCTAGTGTTGTTGCCTTGTCTTGGTCGTTGTCTGTCTTTTCCCTGTCCTCTTCTTCTACCTGTGTCCACCAACTTCCCTCTTCCTCGTCGTTTTCTTCGTCGTCCATTTCTGGTCTCGGCTTCCGTTCGCGTCCTTAGGTCCGTAGAGGGGTCACGTCGCGGGTCCTCAAGTGATTCGGCCAGTCACACAGGTAACGCTCGTGTATGACGAAGCGATCAGAATAATTCGGGCTCCGCACGAACTCTGCTTTCGGTAGAGGAGAGTCACGATTCAAGCGGGTACGTATACTTAAGGCTATAGATACATCCACATAATATATATATACAATAACTATATGCAAAATGCGGCAAATTAGTGGCTAGAACGGTCTATGAGAGGAATTACTGGCAGGAAAACTTGAAACTGGATGACAAGGTGTTCGAAGAAGGATCAAGCCCGGGCATGAAATCATGAGCACTATATGACCAAGTATTGAATGCTGTAGAGGCGTTGGTATCCTGCTGAGAGGACTGGGCAGTATCATCAGGTGTTGCTATCTGTACCCCTGCGTCGTCTAGCATTGAATAAACCTGAGAAGCAGGGATTTTGCAGAAGGTTGGCCTTATGGTCTTGAAGGTACTGCTTGACTCTAGTCTTGAGTTCTTCACAGGTTCCATCTTTCGAGAGACCGAGAGCACCAGAGAGTACAACGAGATCATCTTTGCGTGTGTAAAAAGAAATACTGCCGTTGAAAACCTTGGTCTGTATCTCTTCAGTGATACCAGCACCTCTTGCCTCCTTGTCAGCTTTCTTCTGAGCTTGTTTTTCAGCTTCCTCGTGCTCGCGTTGCTCTCTCTCAGCCTGATCCTTCTTGTGCTGTTCCTCCATTTTAGGGATTGTAACAAAGCGAGCTTGAATCTTCTTAGATTTCTTTCGTTTCTTGCGGGAATTCGCCAATTGCTCGGTCAACTCATCAATACGTCGAAGTGCAATGGTGCAATGCGTGTTTGATGCATCGAGAAGGCCAGTCTGCCTCTCGTACAACTCAAAAAGGCGTTTTTCTGGTTATACAGGTATGAGATGCGTTCCCACAGCTCCTCTCGATCGCAGCGCATACATAACATGCATACGTGAAGGCATGGGCGGTAGGCTTGCAGGTCCCCATTTCTCTTCAACCTCAATGGTACAATAGCCGGGAAGGATGATGGGATGTGATCGCAAGCGTTAGAAGATGTGGCTTTACTTGGTGCCTAGTTGTACTGATCAATGAGAATGCCTTTGCAAATGTTTTGACCATCGTCGTTGAAGGGGTGCCGAAGATCCCAACATCGAGAATTTGAGTTTCATGCATAGTTTTCGAAGGTATAATGCGATCATGATTATATGATGTTCGAATGCGAGGTCTTTAATGAGATCGGTTTCGTGCGAATCGTGTCCGTAGAGTGTGAGGACAATAGGCTTCTCATTTACTCGTCGTGCTTCTGCCTCCGGAATGAATATTTCCTTAGACCACTTCACGCAAATTTCCTGGCCTGTCCATCCTGATTCCGACCGCGCAATCCTAGGCATAATCTGTTAGAAAATGATTGCGGAACTTGATATGTAACTCACCCGCCGACCTGACGATACAATTCCGGCCTCTCTGTGGCATCAGGTAGATGGCCGTCCTTCATCACGAAGCAGGGCTTCATCATGTTCCCTGCCGCGTTGGCGCGTTCGATTATGGTTACAAGCTCGAGGTTGTCACTGTGCTGCCTGTAATAATCCATATCATCTGCTGAAAAGATGAACTTCTGTCCGTCGCCTTTCCTTCCTCCACCATGTTGACCTCCCTTTTCGTCTTCGTTCCAGTTATGTTCTGGTGGTATGGGACCATACTTTCTTGCTATCTTGGCACGTAATTCGAAGTAATGCTCTATATTCTCTGCCGTGAAATGTCAAGCACGCTTGGCATCGAGGTGACGTGGTTTGTGCAAGACGATACTGGATTCGTGTCTTTTCAGGAAAGCGTAGTGCCAATTTTTGCTAGGCATCCGCCCAGATATCTGAAACGCACGCGCCCGGAGATCTCTTGGATGCAGGGGCATAGCAGACCGAAGATTGCACCAGTCAACGAGGGCCTGCTCTTGAGGTCCAGCTCAAGAGTTGTCGTTCTGGGATTTTTTTTTTTTGACCGTGCAGCGTGTCTTGACTCCATTCTATCCCCAAGGTTGAGCGAGAGACCTGAATAGTGTCAGATTTCACCATTTTCGCTTTTGCAGTGATACGGCTGTCGTAAAAATAAGACAGCCGAAAAAGAGAAAAGAATAAGAAAAGTCCTGACCTGACTGAAAACTGTAAGTCACCAGGATCAGCCGAAACCTGTAGGCAGAGGACGTACCAAAAGACCAATAACACACCATGAGAGCAACGAACAGGCTGTCAGACCTGCCATCACCAAGTGATAACAGCGCTGATGCCCGAATAAGTGCCTGTGCGATCTGCACTTCCGAGACAGTGGCTGTGCCAATCTGATCATCAGATCCCGATGACAACCCGCTGATGTCCGGAAGGTCGGGCAAGCAATCAGCTTGCCACGAGGAAATAATTAGTTAATTTTGAATTGGAACTAGTTTCATTTGTTTCAAATAAGTTTGAGCAAAACAGTTTCAACAT
>JAGGAQ010006596.1:0-11202 GCA_017657225.1 Termitomyces sp. T69sscA
GTCAAGCCAGGCTTGACATTGTGGCCTTTTAGCCCAGTTGGTAGATCACTTCTATTGCAGGAGTTGTGGTCATCACAGAATGTCAAGCCTAAAAGGTCAAGTGTTTGACTCTCTGAGTTGGCAGATTCTGGGTGTGCTGGAATTGTTGCATTGCGGTCTCTCTGAACAATTGGCTTACTGGCAGAGGTCAGGGGGCCTACTATTTAATAAGCAGGGTGCTAGGAGCTTTGACTAGAGGTCCAAGAGTCCTTGTGTTTCTCAGTTGAGCAGCTGATAGGCAATCAAAAGAGGCTGACAGTACTTTCACAAGTGAGACCCTGTGTTTCCCAGTGAGGCAGCTAATATGCAAGTCAGAAAGAGCCAACAGTACTTTCACAAATTGGGCAGCTGATAAGCAATTGGAAGGGGCTGACAGTACTTTCACAGGCATCTCGAGGGCTTGATGCTTAAAGAGAGGGCACTGTCATGATTACAGCATCATAACATTGGATACTGCTTAAATAGTGCCTGCAACATGTCAAGCCAGGCTTGACATTGTAGCCTTTTAGCCCAGTTGGTAGATCACTTCTATTGCAAGAGTTGTGGTCATTACAGAAAGTAGAAACAAGAGTATGGCAATATCAAGACTAGAGTACTAGTTGCTACTCTATGACTTATATACTGTATGGTACGTAGGCGAAGTTCAGGTCTGGGTCCTGGTGATGAGTCATGGTGCCAGGGCTTGAGATGAAGCCTGGAGATTGTGCAAGGCAGTGGCGGAGGTCGATGCATATTGTGCGGTGCAAAGGAAACTCTTCAAAGAAAGATCTTGCTTTGGGAGTGTGGAGGCATGGAATGGCAATGAGGCGAGGAGGTGAGCAGGAGTGGGGTGTGGTGTGCAGAGGTCAGACCAGTGGTAATGCATGCTTGTGATGCATGATGAGCATATCAATGGTAGGCAGGAGAGGTGTTGGCATGGGCTGGGGGAAGCATCAGGGATTGCTGGTGCTGGTGCTGATGTGGTGGCTGCAGTTGGGGGAAGCGCTGGGGATAGCCGAGGCTGGCGCTGATGTGGCAGTTGTGGGTGGTGATGGTCAGGGGATGCTAAGTGTAAGGGCAACCTCTAGGAGTTGCGGCTCAATCACACAACTAGCAGAGGGAAATCCAAAGTTATATTAGACATGGTGATCAATGATACAATGGTAACTAATCACCTAGCAGAGGGAAATCCAAAGAAAACAAGTCTGAGGATTCCTCGCTGCTTAGTGCAGCACATCAGCAGGCAGCAGAGGCATGAAAACAACTGTACAGGTGATTGGAGCTAACCTTAACCTTGGATAATGTTCAAACAGGAAGGATGGGAAGTTCCAGGGATTTTCTAAAAAGGAAATGACCTCCAGAAATCTCCAAAGGTCTAGAACAAGTCTCAGAGGTCTAGGGCGAGCCCTGGAGGTCCCAGGGAGTGGTGTAGGATGTGCCCAAAAATGGAAGTCGAATGGAAGTCCCCTGACATCACCCTCCCTCTAGCATGCGGCATCTCGATGTGCAGAGTAGAAGAAGTTCTGGATTGCCTGGTCTGCTGGTGAGATGGAGTAGATTCCCCGGATGGCCTGGGGCGTGTCTGGATGTCTCCTGTGGAACTCTCTGACCAGTCCTGGGGCATGCACGTTCTCCTGGGGCTCCCAGAAGATGTCTTCAATTCCGTAACCCTTCCACTTCACCTTGTACTGTAGTTGTCTTCGGAATAGGTGACTGTCCAGAATCTCTTCCACCTCATACTCCTTGTTGTCATTGATTACCACTGGGAGTGGGGGAGGCACTGGGTGTCGTCCCAAGATAGGGTCCTCCAGAGCCAGTGTTAGCTTGACTACATTGAATACCAGATGAAGCTGTTGCATTCCTGCTAGAAGCCAGAGCCGGTAGGCTAGCGGGCCTACCTGTCGTTCCACCATGAAGGGTCCTAGCTGACGGTGCGAGAGCTTCTTTGACGGGTGAGTGGTGGTGATGTCAGAGGCATCCAGATAGACCCAGTCTCCGGGCTGGTACTTGGGTGCTGGAGTTCTTCCATAGTCGTAGTACCAGGCCATGTTGTCCTTTGCCTTTGTCAGAGGGGCCTTGGCCTCCTTCTGTGCTGCCCTCATCTAGTCTACAAACTTGTTCACAGCTTCATTTTCTGAGGGCCAGGCCTGGGGCTTGAAGCCCATGCATAGGTGGCATCTCATATCCAGGAGGAAGGTTGATGCCTGCATGGCTGCATAAACGTGGTTGTTGTACTGAAACTCCACATCTGGAAGCAGCTCATCCCAGTTGTTCTGCCGCTCATTGCAGAAGAGGCAGAGATACTGCTCCAGTTCCTAGTTCACACGTTCTGTCTGAACGTCAGACTGGGGATGGTAGGTGGTGGAGGTGTGGAGTTTCACATTGAGAAGTCAGTAGAGCTCCCAGGTGAACTCTGCTACAAACTGTGGGCCCCAGTCCAACATGTAGGCATCTGAGAGGCCATGGAGCTTCCAGACATTTTTCCAGTACAGATTTGCAGCGCCCATGGCGGAGCAGGTGGTGTGGATTGGGATGAAGTGCACTTGTTTGCCACAGAGATTCACCACTACCATAATAGCATCCATAGCCGTGAGCATCAGGGAATTCTACAATGAAGTCCACCAAAGCTACGCTTTATCATTTGAACAGGACAGGTAGTGGGTAGAGTTCCTCAGTGGGGAGGCGGTGCTGAGGCTTGGTCTGGAGGCAAAGGTCACATATGCTAGTGTGGAATCCAATGTACCAAGAAATCTGGAGCCATCAGTAGTTCTAGGACACTAACTCCAACGTTGTCTATTGGCCTGGATGCCTGGTAATGCAGAAGCCATGGTGTTGCTCAACAATCCTCTGGTGGAGCTCTGGGATGTTGGGCATGTAGATGCAGTCCTAGAAGGTCAGAAGCCCATCTCAGAGGGCCCATTCATCAGTGCAGACTGACTTAGCTCCTGTAGTGGGTCCTGACTTTAGAGCCATGGCCGCCTGAGCAACAACATCCTCATGGTTGTCATGACCCGCTACCAACCTCCAGGACTCAGCCCCGGCCCCAGGACTCCAACCCTCCCAAAACCACCCCCACGACCGCCCCGGGCCCGGACCGCTACCCGGCCAACTCCCCCGGCCATCACCAGCCATCACCGCCCGTCAACGCCACCAGCACCGCCACCTGCGGCATCCCCGGCCATCACCGCCCATCACCGCCCGTCGCTACCACAGCCACCGCCACTTGCGGCATCCCCTGGCCATCACCGCCGTGACTGCCACATCAGCGCCGGGTCTCGGCTATCACACCACATCAGTGCTGGCACCACCCATCACCCCCGGCCCGTGCCGAGACCCCCATCACGCATCATGATTGCGCATCACTGCCGCCGACCTCCACACGCCACGCCCTGCTCCCACTCCCTCCTCACCGCACCACCACCGCATGTCTCTGCGCTTCCAGTATGAGACCTCCACGCCACGTGACATGTCTTAACCTCGCCCCGTCCCGCGCAGCCCCCAGGTCTCATCCCAAGCCCCGGCGCCGCGACCCGCTGCTGGAACCTGGGCCTGATCCCTGGGCTATACGTACTACGTAGTATATAAGGCGCAGAGTAGTAAGTAGGTACTCTAGTCTTGATATTGCCATAACCCGTCTTGTTTGTTGTGTCTTCATCTCTGTTTTGTCTCTCGCATGCCCCGGTCTCATTACTTTTACTTGCTTCTTTTTCCATCGTACTCGTCTCGTTTTGTCTATCTGTCTCGTCTCCTCTTGTCTCGTACTTCCAATCTATTCTTGTTGTTCCCCTTTCTCTTTTCTACTCTAAGTTCTCTTGACTCCCCGTTCCCGGCTCCTCTCTTTGACTTAATCATTTCCATCTCCCATTATCTTATCTTGACTCTTTCCCCTTTTGGTCATCCAACTTCCCCGGTTCTGTTTCCATCCCCGGGACTCACTAAGTCCCCGCGTCTGATTATCTCTTGATCCCCGGGACTCGCTCACTCACCGGCGCTCGCTTGTCTCATTCTCTTGCACCCCCGGGACTCGCGCCAACCCCCAGCACTCGTCCTTCACCCTCCCCAGCACTCGTCCCACCCACCAGCGCTACTGGCACTCTTCCACGCACCACCCCCCACCCCGCTTCGGTCTCCTACGCCTCACGCTCCTCCCGGTGCTCTGTGTTTGTGTACACGGTGCTTAGCCGTAAGGTGTTCACCCAGTAGACTGAGCCCTCATGGTCAGCAGAACCTGACAATGGTGGCCATCCTGGTTTCTACGTCAGATGTCCTGGAGGATATCAACCTCTGCTTCCTGGACCCTGGACTGCTAAGCCCTCCATGGCCCAGATGGCAAACAACTCTGGTTGGAGAAGCACAATGTTGCTATTGTTGTCCCTGCCGGTGCCGTGGTCCACTCTCCAGGACAGTGCATTGGGTTTTCCCATACTCTGGCCAGGCTTGTGGTGCAGCAAGAAGTCAAAGTTGGCTAAGTACAGAGACCACTGGGCCTGTTGACGGTTGAGCTTCTTGGCTGTCCAGAAATACTCAAGATTTTTGTGATTGGTCCAAACTTCAAACTTATGCCGGGAGCCCTCCAGGAAATGCTGCCATTCTTCAAAGGCCTAGATGATGGCCAGCATCTCCTTGTTGTGGATCTTGTAGTTGTGCTCTACCGCATTCAAGCTTTTGGAGTAGAAGGCCACTGGATGCCACTTCCCATCATCCTAGGACTGTTGTGACAAGACAGCCCTGGTGGCAAAGTCAGAGCTGTCTGCTTCCACTTGGAAGGGAGAATTGTCATCTGAGAAGAGGAGAACAGGCCTGGAGGTGACTGTGTGCTTGAGAGCATCAAAAGCGGTCTGCTCCAGGGGTTCCCAGCTCCAGGCAACATCCTTTGCAGTAAGGTCAAATAGCAGGCACGCATGATGAGAGAAGTCTTGGATGAACCTCTGGTAGAAGTTAGTGAATCTTAGGAAGGTCTGCACCTCCTTCTTGTTCTTGGGCTCCGTCCACTCTGCCACACCTGCCACCTTCACCAGGTCCATCTCAGCAGCTCCGTGCAAGATGATCAGCCCCAAATACTTGATCTGGGTCTGCTCAAACTTGCACTTCTCTGGTTTGAGGTAGAGCTGATGCTGGCGGAGGCATTCCAAGACCTCGTGTGTAACCCAGCAGTGCTCTTCAAGCGTGTTAGTGTAGATGAGGATGTCATCAAGGTATACGCACACTACACCCTCTGCAATGAGGTCCCAGAAGATGTCATTCATCATTGTCTAGAAAGTGGCTGGACTGTTGGTGAGTCTGAAGAACATGACGAGGGGTTCAAACAGTCCACAATTGGTTTGGAAGGCAGCCTTCTACTTGTCTCCTTTCTGAATGCGCACATTGTTGTAGCCTCACCAGACATCCAGTTTGGTGAAGTACTGCACCCTCTGGAGGTTATTGATGAGCTTAGAGATGAGGGAGAGAGAGTAGCAATTCTTCACCATCATGGTGTTAAGGACCCAGTAGTCCTGGACTAGCTGGAGTGAGCCATCCTTCTTTTTGATGAAGACCAGAGAAGCCATCAGTAACTTAGATGGGTAGAGGCAATTCTCCTGAAGGAAGGTGTCAAGCTCATCCTGCTCCTTAGATGCTAAGGGGTAAACCTTACAGGCAGAGGGTTTGGAATCTGGCATCAATTCAGTGGCATGGTCCCACTGCTTGCGCTTCAGGAGTGAGTCGAATGAGGCCTTAGAGAATACATCCTCAAAACAATGAAGGTACTGAGGCAAAACATCCCAGAATGCTTAAGGCAGAGAATTGGTGGCAAATGCTTGAGCCAACTGCTAGGAAGTAGTCTAGCTAGCACAGATCTCTTTGATAGGTAGCGGCAAGTGCAGGGTGGTCACATGGATCTGGTCTCCAACTTCTACCACCTCATCAGGGAACTCTGGGTGGTGGATTCCATGGAACCCCCCTCCCAGCTTGTCCTCTGGAGCCCTGCTGCTGCTCCGGTCATCCTCATAGAGGGCCTCTCTACAGGGGAATGCCAGGAGCAGAGGGTTCAGAAGGTCAAGGTCTGCAAAGGAGAGGTGGCCTGCATAACAAGCTTGGATGGCCGCATGCTCTTGCACACCAGCCCAGCGCTCTTTCTTGACCTCAGTTGCACAGGTAGAGCACCTCTGGGGACACTGGCTCATTGCTACTTTGCCCCGGGCCCAGTCTACCTCCAGGTTGTGCTCCCAGAGCCAAGTAAAGCCAAGGATCATGTCTTGCTTGCCTAAGCTAGTGACTGCAAAGACCGCATGTTTGGCATGGGTCTGATAGCGGAGGACTAGGTCTACCATGGAGCTGATGGTGCCTGCTTCATTGGGGGTTCCATCAATGTTGAACACTGGAATGGGCTTAGAGAGCGGTTGCATGGTTAGGCCGTGGCATTTCACAAATTCTGCATTCAAAAATAGTCCTGTTGCTCTGCTATCCAAAAGCATGATGACACCTTGAGCCTGTTGGGTGTCCGTAGTCTTGATCTCCATGTTAAGGTGCAACGAGTTTACTGAGGGAGTGGAGGCTACCACATATCGCCAGAGCAGCCGGCGTTCCCAGGCAGGAGAACCATGCTGATGGGGCTTGCCCAGCACCAAGGGGAGTGGCTTGGGACCTGGAGAAGGTATCTGTACGTTGGAGAGGGGACCTTGAGATTCTTCTGTCTTAGAATAGCTGGCATTGGAATGTGTATTTGCATCTTCGAAATGACAAACATGTGAACCTGTTGGTACCCAGCAATGGAGGCATACACCTCATCCATTGCTTGACTAAAAATCCTCCTCCAGGCCTCGAAGGGGGGCATATGCGCTGCTCTCCTCCTGGGCCAACTCTGGTGCCAGTTCATCTGGTGACAAGGCTCTGGCGGCATCCTTTGCAGCCAGCAGTTGCAGGAGAAGCTCCTGTCACGACCTGCTACTGATCCCCAGGACTCCAACCCTCCCAAAACCACCTCCACAACCACCTTGGGCCCAGACCACTACCCAGCCAACTCCCTCGGCAGCCCCCGGCCATCACCGGCCATCACCACCCATCAACACCACCACAGCCACCACCACTCATGGCATCCCCCGGCCATCACCGCTGTAACCGCCACATCAGCGCCGGGTCTCGGCTATCACACCACCCATAACTGCCACATCAGCACCAGCACCACCTGTCACCCCCGACCCATGCCGAGACCCCCATCATGCATCACAATCACACATCACCGCTGACCTGACCCCCACACGCCATGCCCTGCTCCTGCTCCCTCTTCACTGCCCCACTACCGCATGTCTCTGCATTTCCAGTGCGAGACCTCTGCGCCACGCGACATGTCTCAACCTCGCTCCACCCCACGCGGCCCCCAGGTCTCACTCCAAGCCCCGGCGCCGCAACCCGCCACTGGAACCCAGGCCTGAGCCCCGGGCCCTACGTACTGCATAGTATATAAGTCGTAGAGTAGTAAGTAGGTACTCTAGTCTTGATATTACTGTAGCCTCGTATTGTTTGCCATGTTCTCGTCTCTGTTTTGTTTTCTCGTGTGCCCCGGTCTCATTATTTCTACTTGCTTCTTTTCTCATCGTACTCGTCTTGTATTGTCTCTCTATCTCGTCTCTACTCGACTCGTCCCCTAATCTATTCTAATTGCTCTCCTTCCCTCTCTATTCTAAGTTCTCTTGGTTCTTCTGTTCCTGGCTCCTTTCTTCAACTTAATCCATTCCATCTCTCATTATCTTATCTCGACTCTTTCCCCTTTTGGCCGCTTAACTTCCCTGGTTCTGTTTCCATCCCCGGGACTCGCTAAGTCCCCGCGCCTGTTATCTCTTTGATCCCTGGGACTCGCTCGCTCACTGGCGCTCGCTTGTTGTGCTCTCTTGTACTCCCGGGAATCGCGCCAACCCCCGGCACTCGTCCTCCACCCTCCCCAGCACTCACCCCCCTCGCCGGCGCTACTGGCACTCCTCCACATACTGCTCCCGCCCCGCTTCGGTCTCCTATGCCTCATGCCCCTCCCGGTGCTCTGCATCTGTGTACACGGTAATCACCACATAAGGTATTCGCCCAGTGGACTGAGCCCCCGTGGTCAGTGGAACTTGACAGCTCCTCTTGCTCTGCAGTAGAGAGGTAGCACACTTCCAGGCCCAATGGGCAGTGCCATGCAAAGTGCCCAGGCTTTTTACATTGCCGACACAGTAGTGATGTGGGTTGATGTTGTCGGGCCACATCTACATCCATGGAGATGCCCAGGGGTAGAGGTTATGGTGTGAGAATAGCCAGAGCTGGAGCAGGTACTGAGTGCAAAGATGCAGTATGCCGGAGAGTTACCATGGAAGTGGAGCAGGGAGCGGGGTGTGCCCAGCGTAGCTCCCACCGGATCTCCATGAGTTGCTATTGGTCTTGGGCCACCTTGTATCAGGAGGCAATCTGCTTGTTGTCTGGGTGGCCCTTAGCAAGGTTGTCGATACGCTCCATCAAGGTGGGGTGCAGGCCATCCTGGAATGTGAGACACAGCTGCAGGCCATCTGGATAGGCTGCTTGCTCAACCAATGCCCGGAAGGAGTCAATGTATTCATTCAATGTTTGCTTTCTCTGCCCGTACTGTTTTCTGTTGCGTAGCGCTAGTGCACCGGACTTGGCAGGATCAATTGGGACAAACTCTGCCTGGAAGTCCTTTTCAAAGGCAGCCCAATCTGTAAAGCTTCCAACATCTCCAGGACGCCGGAGTACACACAGTGTGTAAGTGGAGACCCATCTGGCCTTCATGTAGGACAGCACCCAAGCTATCTTCAACATGTCAGAGTCAAAGGCATCTCTGCTGAGGTGAATGTAGGTGAGGCAGAATTGGAGAAAACACTCCCCAGAGGTGCGGTCACCATCATATGTGTCTGGGAGCACTGAACATGGTAACTGTGCCTGGGGGCCTGCCAGGATCCCTGGAGCTGCTGCTGGGACTGCTGGTGAGGCTGCCAGAGATGGCTCTGCCACCAAGATGGTGTGGTGCGAGGGGGTAGGCACTCTAGTAGTGCCTGGAGAGACTGGGAGATGTGATTGGTGGTTTGGCAGAGGGTGGAGAGTTCAGTCATGTGGTGAGTGAAAGAAGCTTGGATCAGTTGCACCTGCATCTCTAAGTGTAGCAGGCAAGTCCATGCCTCATCCTGAGGAGCTGGGGCATCTGGAGGAGTGTCTGGATTGGCAAGCTAAGACATAGAGTTATGCAGGTGTTTAAGCCTGGTGGAGAAGCAACAAATAGGGGCCTAGGGAGTCTGGGCAGGCTATGAGGGGCTTCTGGACCAGAGTTAGGAGACTTGTTCTGCTGTAAGGGTGACCTCTGGGAGTTGCAGCTCAATCACACAACTAGCAGAGGGAAATCTAAAGTTATATTAGATATGGTAATCAATGATACAATGGTAACTAATCACCTAGCAAAGGAAAATCCAAAGAGAACAAGTCTAAGGATTCCCCACTGCTCAGTGTGGCACATCAGCAGGCGGCAGAGGTGTGGAAACAACTGTACAAGTGACTGGAGCTAACCTTAACCTTGGATAATGTTTGAACAGGAAGGACAGGAAGTTCTGGGAATTTCCTAAAAAGAAAATGACCTCTGGAGGTCTCTGGAGGTCTAGGGTGAGCCCCAGAGGTCCTGGGGAGTAGCCTAGGATGTGCCCAAAAATAGAAGTTGAATGGAAGTCCCCTAACAAGTGGAAGGTTGTCACATGATTTGCGGAGAGGAGGTGTGTTACTGCAGGGCTGGTGCAGGTCAAAGTGGGGTGGATGATTGCATTGGAACTCTGGGGAGAACTCCACCAGGAGGGGCTGATCCACCACTTGAGGCCTCAAGCTCATTGATGTAAGAGAGGGTGTGAGCTGAAGTGTTGTCATTTTTGGCAGATGGAGGCTGAGAAGTTGCATCAGGACAGGGCCCAGTTTTGGCTGGCTAGCCCCAAGTGTAGAAAGCGCTAAAGACTGAGTTGGCATAGGGGCGTGCTAAAAGGCTGATGATGTGGGCTGCAGGCTGGTCAAACAGTCCTCCAATGGGGTTGAGGGCTTTTAGAATGTTGGATGCTGTATTGAATTCCTCCTGTTGGCAGAATACCAGGGCAGGGACAGGGTTTCAGGGCTCAATCAGTTCCTTGTGCTGCACATGAAATGAGTGTGCAGGGTCCACAGAGTCTTTGAAATGCTGGGGGTTGGGGCTTGTGTGGATTTTGTCCATCAGAGTGCGCAGTTCATCCCAGAGGTTGACATCCACCTGTAGTGTGTTTTGAGTGTAAGCAGTGTCTCCAGCATGCCTCTGGGCAAGATCCATTGATAGGTTCCTGCTGTAGCCTGCATGGAGTTGCATTGCCAGTCCTGAGGAATACGTTGACTAATGGAGGGGCCATAGAGTACCTGGTTCTGATCCAAGGCCCAGTATCTAGAGACAAGTGTGGAGTAGTTTTCAATTGGGGGTACCAAATACAGAAGCTGTGGAGTACTCATGGCATAGTAGTTTTTGGATACAGGTCTTCCATAAGCATTGGTCTGATAGTGTCATGACCCGCTACCAACCCCCGGGACTTAGCCCCGGCCCTGGCACTCCAGCGCTCCCAATACCACCCCCACAGCCGCCCCAGGCCCGGACCGCTACCTGGCCAACTCCCCCGGCCATCACCGGCCATCACCGCCCGTCAACGCCACAGCCACCGCCACTCGCGGCACCTCCCGGCCATCACCGCCGTGACCGCCACATCAGCGCCGGGTCTCAGCTATCACATCTCATCAGCGCCAGCACCACCCGTCACCCCCGACCCGTGCCGAGACCCCCCATCACACATCATGATCGCGCATCACTGCCGCCGACCTCCGCTCGCCACGCCCTGCTCCCGCTCCCCCCTCACAGCACCACCACCGCGTGTCTCTGCGCTTCCACTACGAGACCTCCGCGCAACATGTCTTGGCCTCGCCCCGTCCCGCATGGCCCCCGGGTCTCATCCCAAGCCCCGGCGCCGCGACCCGCTGCTGGAACCTGGGCCTGACCCCCGGCCCATACGTACTACATAGTATATAAGGCACAGAGTAGTAAGTAGGTACTCTAGTCTTGATATTAACGTAACCCCCGTCTTGTCTGTTTGTGTTCGTCTCTGTTTCGTCTCTCTCGTGCCCCGGTTTCCTTACTTTACTTGCTTCCTTTCTCGTACTCGTCTCGTTTCGACT
>JAGGAQ010006597.1:0-11151 GCA_017657225.1 Termitomyces sp. T69sscA
ACAGGGTAATCAATGATACAATGGTACTAATCACCTAGCAGAGGGAAATCCAAAGAGAACAAGTCTAAGGATTCCCCACTGCTTGGTGCAGCGCATCAGCGGGCAGCGGAGGCGTGGGAACAACTGTACAGGTGACTGGAGCTAACCTTAACCTTGGATAATGTTCAAACAGGAGGGACACGAAGTTCCGGGGATTTCCTAAAAGGGAAATGACCTCCGGAGATCTCCGGAGGTCTAGAATGAGTCCCGGAGGTCTAGGGTTGGAAGTCCCCTGACAGTGACTCTGGCCACACACGATGCAATCCTCGGTGAACTGGAGGACTTTTTTGATCTGGACGCAGACGCACCTGGCAAACTCAAGGATGCGGTAGCACTGAGCGAGATGGAGGAGTTACAGCAGTTGAGGAAAGGACGTGGCAAGAAGAAGCAACACTGATGGCCTGCATGGATGTGGTGTATGTGACAGAATTGTGACTTGTACTCGCCTTCATCATCTCAACGATTCAACTCACCATCATGACTGATCACTCATTATTCAATCCACCCAACTATCGATGCTGGTCTCCGATAAGCACGGGTTAATATTCTAAAAGTATCTCACTTTACTCCCCCCTCATTACTATACTTACAATTTTCATTCTATTCTTGTACCGATCGACTTATTTTCCGCTTCACAGTGAATCCGTAGTGTTAGTATATAAAGGGCCCATGTATGATATCGCTAGGCTAGAGAATTCGAGCACTTATAACAGTCTCTCGAGTGAACTCTTTTGGCTTTCATCTTGTGACTTAACCGTTATCACGCTTGCGTCACATATTTTTGACTGAGCAAGTTGCTTTACCCAACACTACCTGCTTTATCACTCGCCTTGCTCTGGTGCCCTCTTGGTCTGATCAACCGGGAACTATCCGACTTGGCGAATCCACACTCAATTTTTGTTTCGTCTTCAAAAAGACTTGTCATTATGGTTACCACTCGCTCCGCAGCGAAGAATTTTGAAGTCATTATCGGCAAAAACATAAGTATGCAACCAGTCAGCATCTCTCAGAACACTACTACTCGTGATTTTGGCCATCAGACAGATGCTCGACCTGGCTCGCCAGACTCAAACAGCATGGCACGCTCATACTGAGATGCTGTACTGTTCTCGAGACCATCTTCCCCTGCTCCTAAGCATGGTGGTGACTCCGCTTTTGATGGGTTGTTGACTGATCTTCAGTTGGAAAAGGACGCTCTGCTGACCTTTCAAAAATGTTCAGCATGGACCCTGCAGACAATGAGGAAGGGGGTCCTTGGACAGAAGTACGCTCATGGAGAGCACGCAGCAAGGAGGCTGCCAGAAGGACTAACAGCCGGATAGCGACAGATCCAACCAAGGGAGAGAGGGCATGCTCAGCCAGTAGTCCGGTAAATACCTTAGTAAACCTAGATCAGGAAATTGCAGTAGCATTAGCACACGAAGCCCAAAAGGACAAATCTGATTGACGTACCGACATTGCTACAGGAACTACCAACAACCCTACAGATAAGGGAAAAGGGTTGGACCCAGCTAACTGGGGAGTGGTAAGGATCCCAAAAGAAGAGTTAGACATAGAACGGCAGTGTCTAGAGTTGCTCACCTACGAAAAGGCCCAGATTGGCAACTGTCTGGAGGGCAGGTTGAACCCTTCAGAAGAAGCGGTGAAGAAGATATGGGCCAACCAAGTGGCAGACAGAAGACAAAGCACACCTGTCAAACAAGAACACCAGATGGCACCGACAGCTCTGCGCTGTGTAGCTGAAGCTGTCACAACCCACTACCGACCCCTGGGACTCTAACCCTCCCAAAACCACCCCCACGACCGCTCCGGGCCCGGACTGCTACCCAGCCAACTTCCCCGGCCATCACTGGCCATCACCGCCCATCAGTGCCACCAGCCACCGCTACCTGCGGCACCTCTGGCCATCACTGCCCATCACCACCTGCCACCACCACAGCCACCACCACTCGCAGCAACCCCCGGCCATCACCACCGTGACCGCCACATCAGCGCCGGGTCTCGGCTATCACACTGCCCATAGCCACCACATCAGCGCTGGCACCACCCGTCACCCCCAGCCCGTGCCGAGACCTCCATCACGCATCACGATCACGCATCACTGCTGACCCGACCCCCGCATGCCACACCCCGCTCCCGCTCCCCCTCACCGCCCCACTACTGCGTGTCTCTGCATTTCCAGTGCGAGACCTCTGCGCCGCATGACATGTCTCAACCTTGCCCTGCCCCGCGCAGCCCCCGGGTCTCACCCCAAGCCCCGGCACCACGACCTGCCACTGGAACCCAGGCCTGAGCCCCAGGCCCCACGTACTGCGTAGTATATAAGTCATAGAGTAGTAAGTAGGTACTCTAGTCTTGATATTACTGTATATTCTAATTGCTCTCCTTTCCCTCTCTATTCTAAGTTCTCTTGGTTCTTCTGTTCCCAGCTCCTCTCTTCAACTTAATCTATTCCATCTCTCATTATCTTATCTCGACTCTTTCCCCTTTCGGCCACTTAACTTCCCCGGTTCTGTTTCCATCCTCGGGACTTGCTAAGTCTCCATGCCTGTTATCTCTTTAATCCCCAGGACCTGCTCGCTCACTGGCGCTCGCTCATCCCACCCTCTTGTACTCCCGGGACTCGCGCCAACCCCCGGGACTTGTCCTCCACCCTCCCTGGCACTCGCCCCACTCGCCGGCACTACTGGCACTCTCCCACATACTGCCCCTGCCCCGCTTTGGTCTCCTATGCCTTGCACCCCTCCCGGTACTCTGCGTCTGTGTACATGGTGATCACCACGTAAGGTATTTGCCCAGTGGACTGAGCCCCCATGGTCAGCGGAACCTGACAGAAGCTATAGATGGCCAGGCTGCTCTTTGAGTAAAGAAGGAAGCAACGCCAGAGGTCATGCCTTCAGCACAGGTAGCAGCTGGAAGCTACCTGGGTTCAGTCTTGCGTGGAGCAACACAAGCACTAGAAGACAGTGATACCAGTGAATTGGAGACAGGCTCATCCAACCCTGAAAGCAGAGATGCCGACCCTTGGAAGGAGTCCGGGCACAAACGGAAAGGAAAGAAAAAGAAGATCCAACCCTTGATCAAGCCGATCAAACCAATGGAATATGACAGAGCAGTAGACGCCTGGACATATTACTGATTTGTGATGGAAGGAATGGATTATGTGCGAACAGGAAAGGTAGCGCACAAACATCGAGTATTTGTACTATCTCACTTCCTTTGAGGGAGAGCCTACGACTTTTATACTCAAAAGATAGCCATGAATTCATATAGTTGGGACTTACAGGAATTTTTTGAGGAAATGTTCAATTATTGCTTCCCAATAAACTACTGAATGGAACAACGGGATAAGCTTCGATGAGCATTCAAACATGAGAAAATGGTCACTGACTATTGTCATGAGTTGGAGGAGCTGTACAATATGATTGGGATGTTTGAGGAGCGAGAGAAGGTTGTTAAGCTGTGGAATGGCTTGAGGAACACCATACAGAGCGGCCTCTGGAGGGATGGTTTACACCCGGAGGTCTCGATATGGCTTGAAGTAAGATGGGTGACAGAATGGATAGAAATAGTGGAGGGCATAGCGAACTGCCAAGACTATCGAAAGGGCTCCAAGAAGAGAAACCAGAAGCGCCCATGGAACAACCAGAACATTGGGAACAATTCAGCCGCCACTATATTGGACAGCAAGAAGGCTCACCACAGTGGTCCACAACAGGACTCTGGGCCATCCCATGGTTCCTCAAGGGTCACCCAGCAGCGTGGGCGACTCCACACTAAATCTTGGAGAGACTCCAAGTCCTGGCTGAGCAGTAAGGAACAGGATGAACACAGAGCACAGAATAAGTGTTTCAAGTGCCATGATGTTGGTCATCTGGCATGAGATTGTCCCAACGGAAACACTGTTAAAAATGGTAAGAGCAGACCGCTGGAAATGGCCTCTCACAATATAGAGATAGACTTTGCAGCGATGGAAGCCCTGTACAACAAGGCTGTCAGAGTAGACTCAGTGGACTGCCTCCAAGTCTCGGTCATGCGATAGAAGGTGGACCCCAAAGTAGAGATTCAACCCTGCCTTGGGAATCTGGCTTCACAGCAAGCAATTGAAGTCCTAGAACTGATGGCACCATATCCAGGTCACAAGAGATTGCCAGATGGGGAGGGAATGACGTTTGTGGTGCATTACATTGATGACAATAATGCTCTAATTGACTATGTACGATTGGATGGTCAGCCCCCTCATATGGATGGAGAACTCATAGATACTCACCTGTTGTGTGATCCTGATTTCAACCTGCCGCTCTGGTGAGCAGAGTGTCAAGCATTTTGGTTGAGACTTGAGGATATCGACTTTACTTACTGGATGACAGCCCTTTGTGTGGGCGACGTTCTCATGCGAGGAGCGCTAGATGCAATACAAGAGGGAACTCACACTTATCCAGCAAGTGAGGATGGAATCCACAAGATGGACTGGAGGATCCACCGTCAGGGCAGCATGTTCCTGATAGATGGTATCCATGATGGTAGATCTGTGATGGTTAAGAGGAGACACTTACTTGACCCAGCATTTGACCTCATTGGTTTCTTTCAGGAAAAACTTATGGAACAAGCAGAGCTTCAAAGCCATGCCAGTAAGACTCCTTGTTGGGATGGGTGTGAGGACTGTGCAGAGGCGAGACTACATGCAAGAGTAAGGGACAACAATCCGGTGGGAGATGTTAGGGCACAAATCACAGAACGACTGCTTGATGAGGCACAACTGTTTCCAGGTGACCGCATTGCACATATACAGCTTCACCGGTTCAGGATCCTCCCAACGGCCGATGAGAGGATGCTAGTCCTGCATGACTTGTCTACCCAACAAGAAGAGTATTTCGAGGAGACATTAATTGACAACCCCAAGGCACAGCTGGCTCGATGGTTTTTGGAACGCAGAGCAGAGTGCTGTGGGAGGGCCAAGAAGGACATCAAAGAGAGATTCTCAGATGTTTACCTAGGAGACTTTGTGGTAAAATGGGTAACTGAAGAACTGGCATGGGGCGCACCGTACTCCTCTGACTACATTAGACACACTACAGACAGCGCCCGCTTTGGCATGTACAGGAGCATCTCTGACCCTGGGATGCTGGTTACCAAGGACCACCACCAGACAATGGGCAGTGGGCACCATCGAGAGCATCTAGATGCTACTTTGCTATCAGATTTGCTATTTGACATGCAAAAGTGGTACGCACAGCAATTATATGAGGACACTTGGCTTCATGCCGGCCCAGAATTCGAAGGGTCATTTGAGGACTGGAAAAAGTCAGTGGAACCAAGCCACTGGTTACGGGAGGTGCTGGGCCCAAAAAGGCTGTGTGAGCTCAATGCCATCAAAATCGAAAGTGAATCTGACACAGACAATTCTTTGGACGATACTCAGATGCTAACTTGGATTGGGATGATGACAGTGACAACGCACCAGGAACTGCAGGCTTAGTGGAGTTAACTCTGGGTAAGGCAACCTTGTCACTGGCAGGGGTTCAGGTAGCTTGGGGTATGTACATGGGCATACAATGGAATGCTGCTGTTTCGAGGGACTTCACATGCATAGTAACAAAGCTGGTAGTCATTGTGGTTCAGGTAAATGGTCAACCTGCTCGCACACTGGTAGACACAGGATCACTGGGCAACTTTATGTCCTCCACGTTGTCTGACCAGTTGAAAGTTCAGAAAATTGAACTGGAATGGCCCTTGGCCCTACACCTAGCAGTGCAAGGTTCCCGGTCTAGAATTAACTTCGGCGCAAGGGTTAACCTAAAATATCAGGCTATAGATGAGGAACGTTACCTGGACATAGCAAATCTGTCGGGATATGATGTCATACTAGGCACCCCTTGGTTGTTCCAGCATGGGGTGTCGGTAGGATTTAACCCTGCCCAAGTAGTAGTCCAACATAACATCTCCAAGCCCATGAAGGGAGACGACGTGTCACAGATAGCAGCGCAAGCAGTAGAGGTGTATGACAAACAACTCACACAACTGCAGGACGAGCTTAGTATGCTCTACCGATATGTAAGGAAGATGGGGAGACGGAGCTACCGCTGTTACAAGCGATAAATCATAGAATCCCATTAATTGATGAATCAGTGGTGTATTCGTGGTGCCTTTCAAAGTGCCCAGAAGTGTTCAGGGAACAGTGGGCAAAGAAGCGGGAGTATTACTTACAAACTGGACAATGGGAGATAACAAACGCCAGGAACACAGTCCCAATGCTGATGATCGCAAAGCCAGGCTCAACCACCAAAACTCAGGACGGTCTATGACCTGCGAGCTTGGAACGCCAACACTACCAAGATTGCCTCACCTCTGCCAGATATTGAGGGCATATTCAGGCACATGGCATCAGCTAGGTACAGATCCCTGTTGGATCAGAAGAACGCGCACGAACAGATTTGCGTTGTTCCAGAGCATGTACATAGGATGGTGGTGACAATGCCAGACAGAAACATGTTGAGCCATGTCATACAGCAAGGCAACTGTAACGCACCAGCAACATTTCAGTCCTTGATGAATTACATATTTTCACTGTACATCGGCCGGTTCATGGATGTCTACTTAGATGACATTGTAATTTATATAGACACGCTGGAGAAGCACGTACAGTGTGTAAAACTTGTCATAGATATTCTGCAAAAGGAGAAACTGTACCTGGGAAGGGATAGGTTATTTTTTCTGCAGCCTGAACTGAAGCTACTGGGGAGGATCATCGACAACAACGGGATCAAGATGGATCCTGAGAAGGTAGATTCAGTGTTAGCATGGAAGGTACCAACTAACAGGGACTTGCTACAGGGGTTTCTGGGGTCAGTTGGCTACTTGGCAGATGACCTGGCAGTGGTCTGGGTAACAATGGCGGTTCTACATGGGTTGACAGGGGATAGCATATTGTTCAGATGGGACTTCACTCACCAGCGTGCCTTTGAGGACCTCAAACGCATAGTGCAGGATGGGAGGAACCACCATCGAGTGCCGCTAGCATATGGAAAGACAGCACTGCCAGTGTTTCTCATCACAGATGGCTGCACAACTAGGATAGCAGGAGTTGTGTGTCAAGGCCAGGAGTGGAAGTCAGCAAAGGTAGCGGCTTTCTTCTTGGCTAAACTGAGTAGCACATAGTAGAACTACTCTGTACATAAAATCAAGATGCTGGCGGGGGTCGAGTCAATGATGCAGCACCAGAACATCCTGCAGGGCACACGTTTTGAGTGGCTGACTGATCACAAGGGGCTGATACACCTATTAAGGCAGAAAAACCTGTCTGGACAACAGGCTAGGTGGGTTGAGAAGATCGGGGAATTTGACTTTGATGTATGGTACATTGCTGGAGTCAACAACGTGCTGACGGACACGTTATCTTGAATATACTCCAATGACGCTTGGGGGATAAAAAAGGCCTCGTCAGAGTATACCTACCATGACGTTGTCAGTGAGGACTCAAGAATGAGGGAACACATCACAACACCTCTTTTGGCCAGCATGGAAGCACTTGCAGTAGACATGTCACAGAAGCGATGGTGGGCTGGAGGAAGGAAGATGCCTCCCGCCAAAACTGGATGCCCAGAGATGGCGAGGGAGTATGCCAGGAGGATGAAAGGGAAAATTCACCTGAAGGGGCCCAGGCAGCTGGTGAATGAGAAGCATGGCCATGAGAATAGCCGTTTACCACCGCAGGAGGGCGAGAGTGAGGCCACAACAGGTGAATCTTTGACACCTGTTGAATTAAGCAATCCATCACTCCTGGGAGTGATATCCAAGAATGGTATGGACTTACTTTTGATAGTACATAACAGGTACATGGACAATGGATTTTACAAAGCGATCTTAGAGAGACTGAGAGAATACAGGAATTTTATGATAGAAGATGGACTCATCTACGTCAAGCAGAAGAATGGATGCATCCTGTGCATCCCGCAGGCACACCACAAAGGACAAAGTGTTTGTGAAATAATCATATCTGAAGCACACTCTGTGTAAGCTCACTTGGGCCCAACAAGGACTTTGGCTTACCTGAGGGATCATGTGTGGTGGTGTAACATGGTTCGTGATACTACCACATTCTGCAACATGTGTGTGACTTGTAGGAGGAGTAAGCCAACCAATCAGAAGCCTTATGGTCTCCTTAACCCCCTTGACGTGCCGGGGCAGCCTTGGGAGGCCATAGGCATTGACTTTGTAGGACTGTTGCCTGAATCTTGTAATCAGGATGGAAGGTTTGACTCCATAACTGTAGTCATCTGCCTGTTCTCTGGGATGGTCCACCTGGTACCTGGGAGACAAAATTATAAAGCAACAGACATGGCTGAGCTGATTTTCAAACATGTATATAAGTTACATGGCATACCTAAATATATCGTAAGTGACAGGGATGTCCTGTTCACAAGTGGCTTCTGGAGGAGACTTCATGGGTTAATCGGCACTAAGCTGAGGATGTCAAGTGCGTACCATCTGGAGATGGATGGTTCAATGGAGCGCGCAAATTGGACCGTGGCGCAGATGCTGTGACAGTGTGTCAGCGTGGAACAGACTGATTGGATTGGAAAATTGCCTGCAATCGAATTTTCAATCAATAGCGCCTGGAATGAGAGCATGGGCTTTGCACCATTTTTCTTGAACATGGGGAGGATGCCCCGATCAATGATTTGGACGTCAGCCTCAAGCGCTGAGTTTCCAGGCGTAAGGAACTTTGCGTTAAAATGTAAGTTAGCTTTGATTGCGGCACATGATAGTATATTGGTCGCATGTACCAAGCAAGTGAGAGATGCAAATAGGAGGCGTTGGGAAGCACCCTTTAAAGTGAATGACCTGGTGTATCTGTCGATGAAAAATGTAGCATTTGTGAAAGGCTTAGCCAGGAAACTTATACCAAAATTCATTGGACCTTACAAGATAGTGCAGGACTTTGGTAATCAGTCTTTCAAGCTGGCATTACCAGCAGCAATGGTGAATCGCAGTGTTCATGATGTCTTTCACGCCTTGTTGCTATGGGTACATGTACCAAATGACGATCGACTGTTTCCCAGGAGGAGAGACGAGCAGATAGGCTGTCCTGAGGATGTTGAACCCAAATGGGCAGTGGACTGCTGTCACGACCTGCTACTGACCTCCGGGACTCAGCCCCGGCCCCGGGACTCCAACCCTCCCAAAACCACCCCCATGACCGCCCCGGGCCCGGACCGCTACCCAGCCAACTCCCCTGGCCATCACCAGCCATCACCAGCCATCAACGCCACCAGCCACTGCCACCTGCAGCATCCCTGGCCATCACCGCCCATCACCGCCCGTTGCCACCACAGCCACTGCCACTCGCGGCATTCCCTGGCCATCACCGCCGTGACCGCCACATCAGTGCTGGGTCTCAGCTATCACACCCCATCAGCACCGGCACCACCCATCACCCCCAGCCCGTGCTGAGACCCTCCATCACGCATCATGATCGCACATCACTGCTGCCGACCTCCGCACGCCATGCCCCGCTCCTGCTCCCTCCTCACCGCACCACCACCACATGTCTCTGTGTTCCCAGTGCAAGACCTCCACGCCGCATGACATGTCTTAACCTCGCCCCATCCCACGCGGCCCCCAGGTCTCACTCCAAGCCCCGGCGCCGCGACCCGCCACTGGGACCCAGGCCTGAGCCTTGGGCCATACGTACTGCATAGTATATAAGTCGTAGAGTAGTAAGTGGGTACCCTAGTCTTGATATTACCGTAACCCATCTCGTTTGTTGTGTTTTCGTCTCTGTTTTGTTTCTTGCATGTCCCGGTCTCATTACTTTTACTTGCTTCTTTTCTTGTTGTACTCATCTTGTTTCGTCTCTCTGTCTTGTCTCCACTCGTCTCGTACTTCCAATCTATTCTCGTTGTTCTCCTTTCTCTTTTCCACTCTAAGTTCTCTTGGCTCTCCGTTCCTGGCTCCTCTCTTCGACTTAATCATTTCCATCTCCTGTTATCTTATCTCGACTCTTTCCCCTTTTGGTTATCCAACTTCCCTAGTTCTGTTTCCATCCCCAGGACTCGCTAAGTCCCCGCACCTGATTATCTCTTGATTCCTGGGACTCGCTCGCCCACCGGCACTCGCTTGTCTCATCCTCTTGCACCTCCAGGACTCGCGCCAACCCCCGGCACTCATCCCCCACCCTTCCCGGCACTCGTCTCAATCACCGGCGCTACCAGCCCTCCTCCACACACCGCCCTCGCCTCGCTTCGGTCCTCTATGCCTCGCGCTCCTCCCAGTGCTCTGCGTCTGTGTACACAGTGATTAGCACGTAAGGTGTTTGCCCAGTAGACTGAGCCTCTGTGGTCAGCGGAACCTGACAACTGCATACTCTTGCATGCCGGGCAGGGCACTGAGTCGGTCTTCAAGCTGCGCTGGAAATTGGGTGACGTAACTGTCAGGTTCTGCTGACCTCGGGGGCTCAGTCTACTGGGCGAATCCACCTTACGGCTATTCACCGTGTACAAACACAGAACACTGGGAGTAGCGCGAGGCGTAGGAGACCAAAGTGGGGCGGGGGAGGGTGCGTGGAAGTGTGCCAGGGGCGCCGGTGGGTGAGACGAGTACCGGGGAGGGAGAAAGACGAGTGCCGGGGGTTGGTGCGAGTCCCGGGGGTGTAAGTGAGTGGGACGAGCAAGCGCCGGTGAGCGAGCGAGTCCCGGGGAAAGAGAAAACTAGGCGTGGGGACTTAGCAAGTCCCAGGGATAGAAGCAGAGCTGGGGAAGTTGGATAACCAAAAGGGGAAAGAGATGAGATAAGATAGCGGGAGATGGAAATGATTAAGTCGAAGAGGAGAGAGCCAGGAACGAAGAGTCGAGAGAACTTAGAGTAGAAAGGAGAAAAGAGGACAACGAGAATAGATTAGAGTTACGAGACAAGTAGAGACGAGAGAGGGAGTCAAAACGAGACGAGTACAAGAACGAAGCAAGTAGAAGTAATGAAACCGGGGCACGCAAGAGACGAACAGAGACGAAACACAATAGACAAGACGGGGTTACGCTAATATCAAGACTAGAGTACCTACTTACTACTCTGCGCCTTATATACTACGTAGTACATATGGCCCGGGGGTCAGGC